>OVAO01002574.1:0-12555 GCA_900406285.1 Biscutella auriculata
TTTTTTTTTTGAAAATATGATTTTGAATTTTTCCGTTTATATGATTTTATGATTTTTCTTGGAAACACGTAAAATCACTTGTTCCTCCAAAAACACAAGAAATCACAATTTTCTCGAAAATCACGTTTTTTTCGAAAAATCACGTTTTTTTCGAAAAATCACGTTTTTTCGAAAATCACGTTTTTTCGAAAAATCACGTTTTTCTCGGGAAATCACGTGTTTCTGGGAAAATCACGGTTTTTATCGACAAATAACTTTTTATCTAAATAAATCACGTTTTTTCGGAAAATCACATTTTTTCCCAGAAAATCACATTTTTACCGGAAAATCACGGTTTCTCCCGGAAAATCACGGTTTCTCCCGGAAAATCACGGTTTTTCCCGGAAAATCACGGGTTTTCCTGGAAAATCACGGGTTTTCCCGGAAAATCACGGGATAAAACGTTATTTTTCGATAAAACTTAATTATTCGGGAGAAAACGTGATTTTTCGGGATAAAATGTTATTTTTCGATAAAACTTAATTATTCGGGAGAAAACGTGATTTTTCATGATAAAACGTGATTTTACAGGTTAAAACGTGATTTTCTGGGATAAAACATGATTATTCGGGATAAAACATGATTTTTCGGGATAAAACGTGATTTTTCGGGATAAAAAGTGATTTTCCGGGATAAAACATGATTTTCCTGGAGAAAACGTGATTTTCCGTGGCAAAATGTGATTTTGAGGTTAAAACGTGATTTTCTCGCAAAAACGTGATTTTCCGAAACAAAACGTGATTTTCCGGCGTAAAACATGGTTTTCCGAAGAAAACTTCATTTTCTGGCACAAAACGTATTTTTCTAAANATCATTTTCTGGCACAAAACGTGTTTTTCCAAAAAATTATAAATTTTTGAGATGTATCTAGATGCATCNTTCATTTTCTGGCACAAAACGTATTTTTCTAAAAAAATTATAAATTTTTGAGATGTATCTAGATGCATCCATCCAGATGCATCTTCAAAACTCATCTAGATGCATCTCTAAATTTTACCTAAATTTAAAACTCATCCNGTCCATCAAGATGGACCATCTAAATGAGCCATTAAGTGACATTAAACAATATCATTTGATACATTTACCGAGATAAACTATCTAGATGAGCAAACGAACACCACCCTAAATAGTTATAGAACGAAGGACATCTGAAAATTGACACACTAAAACTNCGTCCATCAAGATGGACTATCTAAATGAGCCATTAAGTGACATTAAACGAATATCATTTGATACATTTACCGAGATAAACTATCTAGATGAGCAAACAAACACCACCCTAAATAGTTATAGAACGAAGGACATCTGAAAATTGACACACTAAAACTGTACATAACTAGCGTTTGTCGATAATTTATAAAACTAACCAAAAAAGGAAAACAGAGAACAATTTAAAAAGAAAATAAACAAACACAAAAGATACTTTATTTTATTTTATTTTTGCTTCTTAATAATCATAACGGCAATCTCGATCACTCAGATATCATCAAACCCTACCTTCCGCCGCCGCCACGTCATCTTTAACCTTACCCAATTCCACTTCTGAGCCGTCCTCCTCCGCCATCTTAACACCAGAATATTCTCCCTTCTCCTTTTCCTTTTTCTCTTCCTTCTTCAACTTCGTGTAAATCCCGAACACGTACGATGAGAATCCCCAAATACAAAGTACCGTCGATACAATCTTCACTCCACCAAACTCATCACCGTAAACCACCACGCCTCCGATCACATTCATCGCTAGCAACGCCGTCATACATATCCCTCCGGTAATCCCAGACGTCAAATAAACCATCCCTGACGTGGCAGCGAAACATAGCTGCCACGTCACTACATTAGCTAGAATCGCAACTGTCCAGTAAACCGTGGGTCCTTTGGTGAAAACATAGTTTGCTTCGTTAGCCATTTCTTTAAACCCGCCGCAGAAAGCCATGCCGATTGTTGCAAAAACCGTCGCTGCAAATTCCATGATCATTTGCATCTCCATAACCATCGCGTAACAATAAACGCTCCGGTAAACCCTCTCCGTCAAGGGGAGGTAAAGAGCGAAGAGTAAACCGGCTCCGACCGTACTTATAAACCCGATGAAATACTTGGATTTAGTTAAACCGGCCGGTTTATCTTGACTCGAACCGAGAGCTAATAAAACAGAGCTTAGCGTTAAGAGAACAACACAGTTTAGATTTGAGAAAGTGACTTTCTGTTTCACAATGATCACAGACAAGAGAAGAGTGAAAATGAGTTGCGTCGAGAGGAGAAGCGATGACGTGGACACAGGAAGGTACGAGGTTCCCCATGAGAATAGAAAGTTGTTGAAACCGAGGAGGACCCCGATTAAGACGGAGAAGACGAGATGACGGCGCGTGAAGCGCGTGAATGGACGACGCTTGGTTGTTTTGAAAACGAAGTGAGGGAAATATATGAGGAAGAGGAGGAGAGGGAATCCGGCGGATTGGACCCACGTGGAGACCCATCGGCTAGAGCCACCGTGGACAAAGTAGTATTTCGCGAGGAGACTCGAGGAGACAGAGCCGACGAAGAGACAAACGTAAGTGGCGATGAGGAGAACCAGGGATCGCTTGACCGGTGGTGTGACAAGACTTTCTTGTTCTTGCTGGTTTTGATCTGCGTTGACTCGTCCTTCACTCATTTTAGTCTGTTTTTGGTTTTGATAACCTTTTCCTTTTGTTATCTCTATGTTTTATTTTATGTTTGTGGGTGACTGTGATTCTTGCATGAAGAGAGAAACGAGAACAAGAAGAAGAGTCGAAGAGAGACGTTTTGGTAGAGGAATGGCTCAGTCTTCAACCACACACACTCACATATATATGGTCGTAATATTTCTAAATTATTATATATATATAACCCAGTCAACTGAAATAGAATTAAATCCCCATATATACTATAGTAATATTGTTAAAATACTGGATTAGAATTTTAGGCTTTTTTTTTGTTTTTTTAATAGAATTTTAGGCTTTTTAGGTTTGGTTTAACAATATGATCTAAAATAAAACTATATAGTATGCATGATTGGCTCGATATGAATTTGAACGTGGTGAAAACATTTCTCTATCTTAAGAAAAAAATTAGTTTTATATCGAATTTTTCTTGTAGGTTCGATTTTGGATTATGCATGGATGTAGAAAAAAAATAATTCAAACTGTGGTAAAATATGGTTTAATTTTAAAATAGGTGACTTTTGTTCGATTCAGATAAGATCAATTTATCTGAATTCAACATCTTTATTATATTGTTGGCAACAAAAGATATATTACTATATAAACTCATTATGAAATGAATTCGTTTTTAGACATGACTGACATATTACCTTACCTTAAAACTGTGAACTATCCAGAGATAATAAATTCTTTAAAAAAATATATATTTACTTTGTTATAAGTTGTTCTAATCGCTCAAATATTGACAAAAAAAAAAAAAATCGCTGTATTTTGAATTTAATGAAAAATTCGGAGTAATACTTCTAGTTACTTATATTGCACACATTTCACTTGTGCGATCCAAAACTAAGGAATAATAAAGTTGACTCTAAATCGAGATGGTACGTACGAGATTGATAGAGATTGTAGAGATATAGTTTTACATTTTACATATAATTTTGATGGTATTATGTTTGCACTATATCATTTTCTCACCATCTCTATTTGGAATATAACTTATTATTTTTCTACCCTTTTCTTTAATAAAAATTATTTAAGGTATTGAAAAAAATTTAAATAAATTCTTTGGTTGTTCTTCTATTTTCAAAACATATATTTAATATTTTATGAACAACGACGACAATTAAATGGGCTTTCCGCGTCCAAATTTGATTTGTTTAAATATGTCCAATAATAGAATGATCTAGTCCGGTAACAATGTTGTTTATATGGACCGTTTGTTGATAAAAATATATATTTTTAAATGTTTAAAGCCCAAGTTTCTCTAACTTTTTTAAAAATGATAACATAAAACTAAACAAATCATAAAATATAGAACTTAAGATGTAAAATATCCAAAGCCTAGAAATATAACATGAATTATAAACTTAAAGGTTTTTGACACTTAAATCAAATCAAAAAGAAAAGAGAGATGTAAACTTCGATTAATTTTGTAAACAAAGAATAAAAAATGAAGTTTAAAAGTCGCAAGAAATTAAACTGAACTTGAAATATGAAATGAGGGGTTCGAGAGACAAAAGAAAACAAAATTCAAATTTTCTCCAAATCATTTTAATATAGATTTTTAGAGTATTTGGTCCGTTTGGTGTTTATGCTGTGTAACAATTGCTCATACAAAATTGAACAGTATAGATGATTTACCTAGCTTATCTCACAACATGTTTATTTTTGACCCATTTTTATTTTTTTAATAGAATTAAAATTTTAGCAGTACAAGAAAATTAACTTAACGATAAGATTCTCCAGTAAATATTTATTCATATAATTCTTTAATTATTTAGTGCAAAAGCATTTTTGAAAGAAGTTAAAAGAGTTACGAGAGATAAAACAAAAGAGTTACTACTAAGTTTCAAAAAGAAAACTAAAATTTGTATCGCATTATTGTTATTTGAATTGCCTAATAAATATGGTAAATGCAAAACTTAATACTGGAAAACCTTTAAGCATTGATTAAAAATAAATTAAAATTTCTTCCACTTCTCCGTCGTTGAACTACAAAAAAAGTAGTGTGTTGTGTATTTCGTGATTATAGACCGGAAGGCTAAAAGAAAAAAAGATGGTCACAATTAATTGTTATCTATTTATGACAAATTTCATCGTGGACCCCTACTTTCAGAAATAGAGTGTAAATAAGATCAAGTTGTTAAAATTCTATAAAATTAATTAACAATCTAAGTAAAGAAAACAAAAAAGTGGATTGATTTTTGCATGTATTTCTTCTTTATCGTTCATATATACCGTTTTAAGTATCTACAGGAATTGAATTATATTTTAAACGGATTTGAGACTTTTTTGCCTAGTGTTCTCGAGAATCTTCATGTAATAATTATTGTAATTTAATAGTATGTTAATGGAGGAAATATGAATTATTATCTGTGTATTTTTTTTTCAGACAAAAATAAAAAAACGAACCTTTCGGTAGTTCAGGTCCAAATGGCATCGTAATAATTAAACCGAGATATCCTCGATGATTTACATTCATCTCTAACACGAAATTACATCGAAATGCCGGAAAAAAAAAGCATGACATAGAAATTCATCTTTGCAAAGTTCAGTGTACTTTGTGTTTACATAGTCTATGTGGCAGAGGAGGTTGGTTCGTGAAATATCAATGGATCTATCGTTAAAGATTCTGATTGGATTTGTTTGAAACTTCAAATGTTTATGATAAGATCTGAAGAAGTGTGGAATCAGATTTTAGTTTGAGAACAAAATAATCTATGATTCCTTCTGCTTCTGGATGTTCAATACAAAATCTGAATTTTTTAGTTTTGTTTAACGGTTTTTGCGTTGCTTTGTTTTGAGGTTGTTCAAATGGGTAACCGTCGTCTCTTTTCGACAATGTCATCATTTATAATGCGTTTGGTAAGATTTCGTGTTGCCTTATTCTTCATTTCCAAATCTTAGATCTTCAACTTTTTTGGTTCAAAACATTAGTTTTTTTTTTTAACAATCTCTTAGCGAATAAGCCTTCCTTAGAGAAACCATTGTGTAATTTCAAATACTAGAAAATAGAGATTTGCCAACAAATATCATCCAACATAAATTGATTTTGTTATTTTTCTTACAAATAAATCGAAAATTTTAAAAATTATCGCAAACATTTAACAAAAACATCACAAAACTAAACATTTCTTAAGAACGATATATTTGCAACAAATTAGTAATTGATATTCTATTTTGAGCAAACGGGTAGCAAATCGCATCACTTCCTTTAATAATCAGTATTCGGATCAAATATGTGTGTTTTCCATATATAGTCGTATTGCTTTAAAATGACTTTTTCTTCCAAAAACAATTAAGTTTTTGATTAAATAAAATTTGATTGTTTTACACAAAAACACACTATAATATGCATCACAAACCGTCTGATATGAAAATCCACATATTTGGCCATCCACCTAGGCCCCTTGCGATTGATAAATTTGTATTCGGCCACCAAATAATTAGAAGAAAGGCTATCTATAGAAATGACAAAAAAAAAAAAAAAAAANGACGATCAACACGAAAAAATGGACGAGAAGAAAGAACTGAGGAAAGGAAAAACAAGACGCACCAAAAACATTATTTTTCTTTTGTGATTCAACTTTCTTTTAATCTACCGAATTTCAATTTAATAACAAAAACAAATTCAGGCATCCCTTAATCGATCCGAATTCAACAATATATCCATATTTTTACACAATTATTTATCGTTTCTAAAGACAGTAAATAATGCATGCAACCAAAACACTGAGACATATTGGATTAATATTATAAAAGATTCAGAGATTGATTGGAAATTTTCTGTATATGCAATTGTGTTACACGAGCATTGTTTTAAATAGATTACAGAGTACCAGAATCCCAAGCATATCTCCTAACAACTAACACCTCAAGTCTAGCTAAAATATCTTCCTGAACACGTAACTATATCTATGACATATTCAAACACACATTGAACCAGACTTGAATTGAACCGGAACTTAATGTCAGACCAGATTACAATCGAGCAAACCACGATACCGTTGTATCATCTTCAACATCCCCCTCAAGCGGGAGCATACAAGTTTCGGATGCCAAGCTTGACACGGAAGTCATCGAAACCAATCTGTCCAATAGGTTTAGTAAAAATATCTGCTAATTGACTGTGAGTTGAGACATGACGCAGCTCAACGTTCTTTGTTTTGACCTCATCTCGAATGAAATGGCAATCCAACTCAATATGTTTTGTTCTATCATGAAAAACCGGATTTGTGGCGATATGTATTGCAGATTTGCTGTCACAGTTGACGATCATAGGATGGTTGTGCGTGATTCCCAGAGTAGCAAGCATGCGTTTTAGCCACAAAAGTTCTTGTACTAGCACTGCAATCACGCGGTATTCAGCCTTTGACGAAGAGCAACTCACAGTAGGTTGTTTACGCATTTTCCAGGAGATAGGCGAGGCTCCAATCTGCACAAAATAACCAGTTACAGACCTGCGAGTAAGAGGGCAGCTTGCCCAATCCGAATCGCACCAACCTGTTATTGTGAAATCTGAGTCTGAGCGAAGCAAAAGCCCCTATCCTGGATCCGATTTCACATATCTAACCACTCTTAACGCCGCTGTCCAATGGTCTTCTCTTGGTTGTTGCATGAATTGGGAAAGCACATGAACAGCGAAGGACAAATCTGGGCGTGTGACGCACAAATATATCAATCTTCCTAAGAGTCTTCTATACTTCGTCGGATTCATTAACAAAGGAGAAGTCGACAGAGCCAATTTTTTGTCTTGCTCTAAAGGAAATTTTGCAGGTTTTGCAGCAAGAAGACCAGTCTCTTCTAAAATCTCTAGAGCGTATTTGCGCTGGTTCAAATACACGCCATCAGAGTTCCGAGCAACTTCTATACCGAGAAAATATTTGAGCTGTCCGAGATCTTTCATGTGAAAGCATGAAGAGAGATAAGACTTGAAGTCTGCAACTTCCTTAGAGCAACTTCCTGTGATGATTAAGTCGTCGACATAAATCAAAATATTGATTCGAATAGAATCCTTCACCAATGTGAAGAGAGAATAATCGCCAAGTGACTGCTCAAATCCGTAAGCAAGTAATGCAGAAGACAGCTTTGCAAACCAACATCTCGGAGCCTGTTTGAGCCCATACAAAGACTTCCTCAATTTGCAGACTTTCGTTTTGTCATCTAATTGGTATCCCCGAGGAAGTCTCATATACACTTCCTCTTCTAAATCGCCGTGTAAGAAAGCATTGTGCACGTCCATTTGATGGATTTGCCATCCATGTTTGACTGCAACATCCAAGAATAAGCGAACTGTTCCCATTTTCGCAACCGGAGAAAAAGTTTCAGCATAATCCTCTCCTTCGATCTGTTTGTTTCCCAACGCGACCAGACGTGCTTTATAGCGTTCAATCTCTCCTGTGGAAAGCAATTTTATTTTGTAAACCCGTTGAGAGCCTATAGCTTTCTTACCATGAGGCAGATCAACAATTGTCCATGTATTTTTGTCCTCGTTTTTTTCTTTTTTAAATGTAGGCCACAAGCGGGTCCTACTCGCTATTTGTGGGCCACATACGGGTCCCACTCGCCATAACTGTCCTCACTGGGACTCGAACTGAAGGGGTGAAGAGTCACGGTCTCAGCTCTCCATATTCAGCTGCCATAACATTAATCCACTCTGTGTTTTCAAGTGCTTGTTTGTATGATCTTGGTTCAGCATGTTTCATCAAACCTGCAGCATAAGCAATATGAGACACGAAAAAACGATGTGTGTCATCAGAGTTTTGTAGTGGATACCTAGGCATTGGCTTGCTTCCAACAGAATTGACGACAAAATTTTTGAGAATCACAGGCTTCTGTTTCACGCGATGCCCTCGGCCCAAAGGTTGATCTGAAACTATAGCAGACTCTGAATCAGACGAAGCAATTTGTTGTTGCAGCAGTTCGGGTTGTGTTAGAATAGGAGCTATATCATTATTCGGAGTAGGCGATAATGAATCAGTTGCAAGGTGTGGAATCGGTTGTTGCTCGACGATAGGAGGTATAGGAAGGATCACCTGTACGTCATCGTCTATCGCAACATCAGAAATTGGTCTCCAAAGAACCGGTTCTGGACCTTCAACCCCAGCTCCCATACTTGTTTTGCCATAAGGAAAGTCATTTTCAGAGAAAACGACATCACGAGAAACAAAAAATTCTGATCGTTCAGGATCATAAAGTCTCCACCCCTTTTTGCCGTGTGGATAACCCATAAATATGCCGCTTATACTTCTTGTTACAAACTTGTCGCCACCTCTCCGTTGTTTATGAGCATACCCTAAGCATCCAAAGACTTTTATATGCTCATAACTTGGAGCTTTCTGAAATATTCGTTCATAGGGAGTGATATACCCAACACTATGCTCGGTGTTCTATTTATGAGATATGCAGCTGTCAGAACACATTCTCCCCAAAATTTGATCGGTAAACTAGTTTGAAATCGAAGTGCTCTAGCGACGTTTAAAATGTGTCGATGTTTATGCTCTACGCGTCCGTTTTGTTGTGGTTTTCCCACACATGAGGTCTCATGCTCAATTCCTTTTTCTTGAACGTATTTTCTCATACTTAAGAATTCAGATCCGTTGTCACTACGTATTGTTTGAACTGATGATTTAAACTGCCTTTCAGTTAAAGCCACAAAGTTTTTCAGATATGTCGTTGTTTCAGTTTTCTCATTAAGCAAATAAAGCCACACCCCTCTGGAGTAGTCGTCTACAATAGTCAGAAAGTAGCGAGCTCCACTAGTTGATTGAGATCGATAGGGACCCCAAATATCGACATGAATTAACTCAAAAAGACGAGATGTTTTATTAGAACTCAAAGGAAAGCATTCACGAGTTTGTTTAGCGCGGATGACACACATCACACGCTTTATTATAAAAACCAGAAGAAATTGAAATTAATGGTAACAATCCTACAACTTTCGCAGAAGCATGTCCTATGCGTTTATGCCACAACTCATAATCTTTATCTCCTTTAGCTGCAGCAGTGCATTGAACTTCTACACTATAAAAATGGTAAGTGACTCCTACGCGTTTACCCGCACCAATCACCATCCTCGTATTGCGGTCCTGTATCACAAGGAATCTGTCAGCCATCTGAACAATGCACCCATTCTCATCAAGCAACTGTGCAACCGAAATCAAATCTGATTTTAGACCATCAACATAGTAAACCGATTTCAGCAACATATCTGGCCCTAATCTAACTGAACCTTCCTTACTTGCAATTCTTTCTCTGCCATCAGCCATGACAATTAAAACCGGAGGCATATTCTTAACATCAGAGAGAGCACTATATCGACTAGTTAAGTGGTGAGAAGCGCCGCTGTCTAAAATCCAAGAGGAAAATTGTTTCATACCTGTTGATTTCTCGGGATGGTTTTCGGCATTTGCATTCAAGATGCTTTTAATGGCACACCATTGCTGATAGCTCAATCCATTAACACCATCTCGATCCTTGTCTGTTAACACGTAGTTGGCGTGTTCAGTATGTTGTTCTGGAGCTGAAACAGAAACTTGATTTGCTATCGTCACAAGTCCACGAGGTTGGCCAGAGCCATAGCTTCTAGATTTGTTTTGCAGATTTCTCCCTTTTGGTCTATCGCCCCACCATTCTGGGTAGCCAACAACTGCAAAACAATTTTCAGAAGCATGATTCATCCTGTTATAGTGCTTACACGGGATTCCTTTGTCTCTATCAGTTCGAGGACGAGGTTTTGATTGCACCGCAAAAGCTGTTACTTCAACTTTGTCCTCTCCAACAGACAGCAAGTCCTCTTCCTATCGCACCAGACTGTAGACTTCTTCAAGTGGCTGAATCGGGCTTCAAGAAACCACACTAGATCGCAGAGCACGATATTGATCGTCGAGACCATAGAGGAATTGATGTACCTTGTCTGTCTCTCGAGCGTTTTCGTGCGCAGTGGCTAGATCACACGTACAGAGGCCGCATGTATAGGTTTTTATCGGACTGTGAGTCGATAAACTATCCCAGATTCTGTTCAAATGACCATAGTAAGCTTCAATGGCCAGTCATCGTTGCTTACAACAAGCAAGCTCCGCCTTGAGCTGCTGTAAACGAGCTCCGTTCAAAATCGAGAATCGTTTCTTCAGATGGTCCCATAGATCCTTTGCAACGTCACGGTGTGAGATCGTTGAGTGTAACATCGGATCTATAGACATTTTTATCCAGGACACGAGTAAGGCCTGAATTGTCTTCCAGTCATCCAGATCGGGAGAGCCTTCTTCCGGTTTCCTGATAGTCCTATCTAGGAATCCAAATTTCTTCCTAGAGATCAATGCAGTTTTCATTCCACATGCCCATTCTTCATAGTTGGTTCCTTTAAGAAGGGGATGGGAGATAACTGCTCCTGGATTATCGTTCGAGGTCAAATCATATGGTGAGATGGTTCTCCTCACCTCAACATTCGCCTTGGGTACTCCTTGAGCCGCCATTTGATCAGATCAGTTTTTCTAGAGAGAAAAAAATTCAAGCTCAGATACCATAAAAGATTCAGAGATTGATTGGAAATTTTCTGTATATGCAATTGTGTTACACGAGCACTGTTTTAAATAGGTTACAGAGTACCAGAATCCCAAGCATATCTTCTAAAAACTAACACCTCAAGTCTAGCTAAAATATCTTCTTGAACACGTAACTATATCTACGACATATTCAAACACATTGAACCAGACTTGAATTGAACCGGAACTTAATGTCAGATTAGATTACAATCGAGCAAGCCACGATACCGTTGTATCATCTTCAACATATTAATAAATAAATAAAAAACCTCTTAACCTCTCTCTCTTTCTAAGCGATTTCCGGCGGCGTTTTTCCGGAGGAGATTTTCGGCAAGAGAGAAGAGCTACGGAGGGCATCTAATCCGCCGTCTTCTGGTCCGTCTCGTGCACCGCAATCTCCTTCTCCCTCCCTTTCTAGATCTAGTCTTAGCCTTGAGTTAGGGGTGAGCCATTAACAGATCCTTCCTCCAGCAACCTAGCGCAAATCTCCTGCTCCTTCTCGGTGGCCGACGGCTCTTCAGGCCTAGTTTTGGCCGAGTCTCCCGCGTCGTCTCTGGTGGGTACGTCTTCTCTCCGGTGTTTGGTGGGGTCCCTCGAAGGAGATGTCCCAGATCTCCCTCACCGTTGCATGGAGACTTCCTCGTCGGATCTTGTCTCGTCGTGGCGGCGGGGTCGTGGCTGGCAAGCTCTCCGATGTAGTTGTCTCTCGGTTGTGTGGTTCTATCTCTGCCAGGTAAGTGGCCATCTCTCCGTTAGCTCGTCCGGTTGGGTCACGTTCGCAGACTCACGACGGAGGAGACTCTTTCGGTGGTGATGCGACGCCTCTTGTTTGCTTCCCACACGCGGCTTAGGGTCTTTCAGACGTATATGTTAACGCTGGTAGCAGATCGGTGCTGATCCGAAGCTAGGCTAGGATGGCTTTTAGTCGCGACGGCGGTTTCCCTTCCTCTCGTCGGCGCTTAAGATTCCAGGTAGGGTTTTGGCTCCTATATTTTAACTTACTTATATTCTAAGTTTTAGGAAGTGTTAAAAGAATTTAAATACTTTCGTATATTAATGGATGATTGATAATCGTTGATAAGAAAAAAAGAAAAATGAATGATTGATAATCCTAAAAAATGAATAATTTATTTATTTTTTTGTCATCTAGTGAATAATTTATCTAGTCCTTTTAAATATTTTTAGAGATACTTTCAATTTTTAAGATATGTTTCTTAAATGCCAGAAATAGTATTTGAATGCACTTATTCTAATTACATTTTTCCAATAGAAAAGGTTTTCAAATTACTAATCTAATA
>OVAO01002575.1:0-11090 GCA_900406285.1 Biscutella auriculata
CGAATTTGCATCCATATCATCATTCAAATCAAGGTAAATCTCTCAATCGTTCAATTTACGAAATTCACTATTCACTTACTAAAATTCATTCATACTAATGATTGTAAGTTGATTTATGTTTCTTGTGCTTAGTAATGACTTGAACGATTGTTGCGTTTGTGTTTCCTTGATTGCATGTTCCTTAATCTATCGATTCATTGAAGATTTTGAGATTTCTAGAACTTAGTGTATGAACTGTTGAAACTTTGGATTTATGTGCAATGGAATCGAAATTCGGAAGGAATTTGGCTAGCATTAAGTCTTTATTATGAGCTTAGAATTGGTTTTGTGTTTCCTTGATTGCATGTTCCTTAAATCTATCGATTCATTGAAGATTTTGAGATTTCTAGAACTTAGCGTATAAACTGTTGAAACTTTGGATTTATGTGCAATGGAATCGAAATTCAGAAGGAATTTGGCTAGCATTAAGTCTTGATTTTGAGCTTAGAATTGGTTGTGAACCGAATTTAATGAGACTATGAAAATTTTAAATTGATGAATTTCTGAACTTTGAATCGAATGATGATGTATCGGTTATGCTTGTTTAGGAATCAGTTATTAGAAAGAAATGAAGTGTCTTGTTGTGATGTCTCATTGTTGATATGATCTTAATTGTTAATTGATGGAATTCAAACTTTTATTACATCATATATGTGTTTGTAACAACTCAAGAGGAAAGTTAAGGCCACTTACAAGCCGCCTTGTATCAAGGACTCTAGACCTAGCTATCCCAAGCCGTGGGAGCCACCCAAGAAGCCATTCACACCCTCACCTAGGGAAGAGTCTAAAGAGCCACCTCTCTTGGCTAAGGATAAGGACAAGGCCATTACCAATCGCACAAGGTCTAGAGATGTGAAATGTTTCAAGTGTTAAGGGAGGGGGCGCTATACTAATGAGTGTATCAACAAGCGAGTTATGTTTCTTCTTGATGATGGAGAGTACATGTCAGAGGATGAAGAAGCTGTCCAAGAGGATCTTGAAGACTTCATTGAGGAGTATGAAGAAGAGGTTGGCCGTGGAGAGTTGTTGGTCGATAGAATAGCTTTAATTTGTTGCCTAAGAAAGAGGATAATGCTCAAAGGGAGAACTTGTTTCACACTCGTTGCTTATTGAACAAGAAGGTGTGTAGCCTCATTATAGATGGAGGAAGTTGCACGAATGTAGTAAGTGCTACAATGGTGAAGAAACTGAATCTTGAGACTAGGAAGCATTCGAAGCCATACAAGCTTCAATGGCTCAATGATGTGGGAGAGATGAAGGTGACTACTTAAGTGACAGTGTCAATCAGTATTTGTAAGTATGAGGATGAAGTGGTTTGTGATGTGCTGCCCATGGAAGCCGACCATATACTCTTAAGAAGGTCGTGACAATTTGATATGAGTGTGATTCACAATGGACACACCAACAAGCATTCATTTGAGCACAAAGGGAAGAAGATCACTCTAGTACCTATGTCTCCTCAAGAGGTGTCTCAAGATCAGATCCATCTAAGGAAGAAGGATGACAAACCAACCAAGTTATCCAATTGCCTAGTCAACACTAGCACTATAAGGAAAACCCTTTATTCTAGGCAATCAGTCTTACTCTTTGTTTATAAGGAAGCCCTTATTGGCTTAACTAACCCTTCATCGGAGCATCCAGATGAACTTAAAGATCTCTTGAAAAAGTTTGGAGATGTGTTTTCAGGTGATGAGTCCAAGGGTTTACCACCTATGAGAGGTATTGAGCATCATATTGACTTTGTTCCCGGGGCAACACTTCCAAATCATCCAACTTATAGGACAAACCCCGTGGAGACCAAAGAGCTTCAAAGACAAGTGGATGAGCTCCTAAGAAAAGGCCATGTCCGTGAGAGCATGAGCCCTTGTGTCGTGCTTGTTCTCCTAGTGCTTAAGAAGGATGGTTCATGACGAATGTGTGTAGATTGTCGAGCCATCAACAATATAACGGTTAAGTACCGTCATCGCATACCTAGACTTGATGATTTGTTAGATGAATTACATGGTTCTATTATCTTTTCTAAGATTGATTTGAAAAGTGGCTACCATCAAATTAGGATGAAAGAGGATGATGAATGGAAAACTACCTTAAAACTATGCATGGATTGTATGAGTGGTTGGTAATGCCTTTGGTTTAACTAATGTACCTAGTATTTTTATGAGATTGATGAATCAAGTGCTTAGAAAGTTTATTGGCTTGTTTTTTTTGTTTACTTTGATGATATTCTTGTTTATAGAAAATGCTTAAGTGATCATATACATCATCTAGAATCGGTTTTAGGTGTGCTTAGACAAGAACAATTGTATGCCAACTATTAAAAATACACATTCTTTACGAATAACCTAGTCTTTCTAGGTTTTGTTGTGAGTGTGGAAGGAGTTAGGGTGGATGAGGAGAAGGTGAAGGCTATGCAAGAGTGGCCAAGTCCCAAAATTTTGAGTGAAAGGAAGAGCTTTCATGGTTTTGCCAGGTTCTATNGCACATTCTTTACGAATAACCTAGTCTTTCTAGGTTTTGTTGTGAGTGTGGAAGGAGTTAGGGTGGATGAGGAGAAGGTGAAGGCTATGCAAGAGTGCCAAGTCCCAAAATTTTGAGTGAAAGGAAGAGCTTTCATGGTTTTGCCAGGTTCTATAGAACGTTTGTCAAGGACTTTAGTACTCTAGCCGCACCCCTCACTGAAGTGATCAAGAAAGAAGTGGGTTTCAAGTGGCTTACTGCCCAAAGAGAGGCGTTTCAAAACCTCAAGGATAAGCTCACTCACGCTCCCTTTCTTATGCCCCCGGGTTTCACCAAGACATTCGAGATTGAATGTGATGCTTCAAGAGTTGGGATTTGAGTCGTGCTTATGAAATAGAGGATACATATTGCTTTCTTTAGTGAAAATCGTGGAGGTGTCACTCTCAATTATCCCACATATGATAAGAGCTTTATGCCTTAGTCTGAGCCTTGAAGACTTAGCAACATTACCTTTGGCAGAAGGAGTTTGTGATCCATTCGGATCATGAATCTCTCAAGCATCCCAAGAACCAACACAAGCTAAACAAAAGGCATGCTAGGTGGGTGGAATTCATTGAGACCTTCCCATATGTGATCACTTGCAAAATAGGTAAAGACAATTTAGTAGTCGATGCATTGTCTCGGAGATACACTCTTCTCTCTAGCTTGAATGTTAGACTCTTAGGCTCTAAGCAATTAAAAGACTTATATGCTACAAGTCTTGACTTCAAGGAAGTCTATAATGAATGTGCTACTCATGCCTTAGATCATTATCATAGGTTTGATGACTATTTGTTCTTCATGATTCAGTTTGAGGATGTTGATGAGTTCTTGGCAGCGGTGATGGGCGGGCCATGGCAGATATTTGGGAGCTACCGATTGGTCTGTGCTTGGTCTCCTTAATTTGATCCCTTAAGGGAGGATATCACTACTACGTCGGTGTGGGTAAGGATCTCTAATCTGCCAGTGAATTTCTATCACCCACAGATTATGATGGAATTGCTGAGGGAATTGCAAAACCTTTGAAATTGGATTCAACAACCCTGAAAGTGGAATGAACACGATATGCGAGAGTTTTTATAGAAATAAATCTGAGGAAGCCGCTAAAAGGATATGTTATCGTGAATGGTGAGAGATATTTTGTGGAATTTGAATGGATCACAAACATTTTTTCAGGGTGTGGGTTGTATTGACATACTGTGGGCCATTGACTGAGTCGTGTTGTGGCCCCAGTTGCACGTGTGCCAAGTCCTCCGACGAGTGCTGCTTCGATTGTGGGGTCGGAGAATGATGAGGGGTTCATAATGGTGCATAATCCAAAGAGGATACCGTAGTCGGGTCAGAATAGAGGGGTGGCAATAGGTAGTAATGAGCTTAACATGGGAGGTTTAGCGAGCTCGAGGAAAAATGTATTGGTAGAGATTCCCCTGACAAACATTTTCAGTAGACTGAACGATGTTTGAGAGGAAGAGGTCACTAGGGCAGAGGTGTGCATTCTGATTCTTAGGCCGAGCAGGAATCTAAGGAGAAGCAGAACTCTGTGGTGGGAAGTGAGTTGCTTCTCCACTACGACTACTAAGGATAAGTTTAGGTTGGGATCAACTTGGCCGGATAACCAAAGAGCGAAAGCGGGATTTAGGAAGCATACTCTACCAACTCGAGGGTTGGTGTACGGGCAAGAGAAGGGCAGTCGAGATGAGCCATCCTCTGAAAAACGGATGCGGATTGCAAGTGAGGAGGACGAGCAGATAGGGGGTTTCGTTGTTCACGACTCACATAATCTGAATGCAACATGTTGTCTTACCAGCCCGAGCGAACACATGTGATAATAGTAAGATAAGCGAGCCAGTCGTTCCGGCACATAATGATGGTACAATCACCCTGATGGAGTCTGGGGTCGGTGCTCAATGCTATTAATGGGTCTCCCCAGGTTTTCCCTATTTTCCGAGTTTATCAATGATAAATTGCATCCTTTGATATTGTTGGGGGCATCTAAACCCATTTTTAGACGTTCACTTCACTATATCTTGAAGAAATATAACTCTAATATGTTGGCGTTGTTTGAGACTCATACAGGTGCGGAGGGGACAAACATAATTTGCATAAATTTGGGATTTGAAGATACTTTTCGGATGGATGCAGTGGGTTAGAGTGGCGGCAGATTGCTGCTTTGGAGACGGGGTGTGGGCAAGTGGAAATCTTGGCTTCTACAACACAGTTTATTCACTCTAGAATTACGAGAGATTAGAAGGTGGTGCACTTGATCGTGGTTTATGCAGCCTCGACCACGGATATAGGAGTGTTTATGGCACGAGTTAGTTGAACGCATCTCGGGTGTTACTGAACCGCTTATAATAGATGGGGATTTCAATACGATCGTTTGAGTGGATGACCAAACCGCTGGATATGGGCAGTTGTCTTTGGATTCGCTAGAGTTTGAGAGATGGATTAATGAGTCGATGCTCATAGATATGGGCTTTAAAAGGAACTAGTTCACTTGGAAAAGAGACATAAGTTAGAGGAATTTTGTTGCAAAGAGATTAGATCAGGTGTTGTGCTGCGCTCAGGAAAAGCTTCGGTGACAAGAGGTGACAATGACTCACTTGCTTGCTTTGTCTTTATATCACACACCGCTTAACGTGTAGTTGAGTCTGGTAAGGAGGGGTAATCCGGGTAGGAGACCTTTTCCGTTTGAAGCAATGTGGATGACGCACGAGGGGTTCAAACAGATGTTGGTTGTGTCGTGGAACAATGAGTTGTCGACACCTGAGGCGCTGCACTGTTTATCCAACATGTTGAGAGTATTGAACAAGGAAGTTTTTGGGGACGTGTTCAAGAGGAAGACGGACCTGCTGGAGGAGATTGCTCGGATTCAAGTGAGTATTGATGTCACACCTACGGATGCGTTATTGGAAGGGGAAGCCAACGTGTTGAAGGATCTGGACACACTTCTGGAACAAGAAGAGATGATCTAATTTCAGAAATCTTGGGAAAAATGGATTGCGCTAGGGGATTAGAATACGACATATTTTCATACATCGATCATTATTCGATGGAGGAGGAATAAGATCAAAAGGTTGAAGGATGGGAATGGGCATTGGATTTCAGATGATGATGAGTTAGAAACCCTAGAAAACGAGTACTTTTTGAGGCTCTATTCACTGTCGGATGAGGCGAGTGTTGGGCAGCCGTTAGGGGGTGGTGGTTTTACAAGACTAACAGAGGAGGAGAAGCATGTGTTAGATGCATCGGTAGCACCTAAGGAGGTAGGCATTGCACTGAGGAGCATGGGTTGGTTCAAGGCACCCAAACCAGATGGTTATCAGCCAGTTTTCTACCAAGAAAATTATGGTCTTGTGGGCGGGTCAGTTACACATTTTGCTTTGGAGTTCTTCAAGGGCGGAGTTCTCCCCCCAGGGATGAATCAATGCAATGTTGTCTTCAATGTTATTACTAAAATGATGGTAAATCGGCTTAAACGGGTGATTTCGAAGTTGATTGGGCCGACACATTCAAACTTCATCTNGCACTTATCTCAGTTTCGTCCGATAAGTCAATGCAATGTTGTCTTCAATGTTATTACTAAAATGATGGTGAATCGGCTTAAACGGGTGATTTCGAAGTTGATTGGGCCGACACATTCAAACTTCATCTCGGGTAGGTTGAGCATCAATAATGTCGTCGTGGTACAAGAAGCTTTGCACTCAATGCGACGGAAGAAGGGTCACAAGGGATGGATGCTTTTGAAGCTGGATCTTGAAAAGGCGTATGATCGGGTTCGCTAGGATTTCCTGGAGGACACTTTGAGAGATGTGGGACTGTCGTCTGATTGGATCGAACGGATCTTGACCTGCATCACAGGACCACACATGAGTTTTCTCTAGAATGGTGAGAAGACGATAGGGTTTATCTCAGGGGTTAAGGTAGGGGGACCCGCTGTCACCCTATCTCTTTGTTTTGTGTATTGAGAGACGGTATCAACTGATTGATGGATCGATTGCAAGGAAAGAGTGGAGACCCATCACACTCTCCTGTGGGGGTCCCCCTTTGTCTCATATATGTTTCGTAGATGATCTGATCATGTTTGCGGAATCCTCGAAGAGCCAGGTTCGGGTGATTCGGGGGAGGGGGGCCTGGAGACTTTATGTGCAGCGTCGGGGCAGAAAGTTAGTTTGGAGAAATCCAAAATATTCTTCTTTCCTAATGTGAACAGGGAGCTAGAGCATTCGATTAGGTTGGAAAGCGGGATAGGAACCACTCAGGTTCTCGACAAGTACTTGGGGATGCCAGTTTTGCACAAAAGCATAAACAAAGATACCTATGAGAATGTTCTTGAGCCTGTTTTTTCCAGGCTATCGAGCTAGAGAAGGCGGGTTTTAAGTATGGCGGGTAGACTTACGCTATTGAAGGCAGTCATGTCGTCAATCCTGGTTCACACTATGAGTGCAATCATCCTCCCAGCGGGATTCTTGGAGAAAATGGACAAAATAGTGCGGGAGTTTATCTAGGAGAGTACAGTGGAAAAGAAGAAGCAACACTTGGTCGCCTGAAAGGATATATGTAAGGTGAAATCGGAAGGGGTCTAGGGGTTCGTGCGTCAAAGGAGATGAATCACGCGTTGATCTATAAGTTGGGATGGGGACTACTAGGGGACGAGCGAAGCCTTTGGGCCCGAGTTTTGCGAAGAAAGTACTGCATGGGGAAGGTGCATGAGCTCGAGTGGCTGGTGGGGAAGGTGCATTGGTTGCCTACTTGGAGAAGCATGCTAATCGGGTTTCAAGAGGTAGTGTGTAAGGGTGCTTGTTGGGTCATGGGGATGGGCGATCGGTAAGATTTTGGGGGGACATGTGGTTGTTAGATGTGCCGCTCAGGGAGATAGCTACATAGCCAGTCCCTGAGGACTGGGTACAGTTGTCGATCCAATTTTTCTAGCAGATGGGGGTGTGGTGGAGCATGCACTTGTTGGAGGATCTCTTACCGGATGACGTGTTGTTGAAGTGTCGGTTGGTTGTCGTGGACGATTTCACGGGTACAAAGGACCAACTCGTCAGCCCCGAATGGTGCGTTCTCGATTAAAGCTGCTTATGCATTCTTACGGAATGACATACGCCCGACAATGGGTATGGAGAGGATTTATAGGGGAGTGTGGAAGGTGCAACTCCAAGAACGAGTGAAGTTATTCCTTTGTTTGGTCCTTAACCAAGCTATTATGACTAACTCCAAACGCCAACGTAGACATCTGACAGACCAAGGAGTATGTGATTTATGTAAAGGGGATACATAGACAATCATTCATGTCTTCAGGAATTGCCCATCTATGGAAGGGGTTTGTCGGCGGTTGGTCCCAGAGAGGGAGAGAGGTCGGTTTTGTGATCAGTCTCTTTTGGAGTGGATATATTTGAATCTAGTGAATACGGAGTGGGCTGTTCTTTTCACGCTCGGAGTATGGCGGGGCTGGAAATCAGGATGTGGTTATGTGTTTGGCGTTACAGGTAAATCTCGGGACCAGGTGGAGTACCTACGGAATCTTGCAAAGGAAACGAATGAAGCTAACTTGAATTTCCTTAGGGTTGGTACAAAGCCAACGAGGGAACTTGCAGAGGTAAGTGTAGAAACCGTCTGGTGATTGGTTCAAAGTGAATAATGATGGAGCTTCAAAAGGTAGTTCGGAGTTAGCCACGGTTGGGGGTATGTCGGGATAGCAGTGGACGGTGGCGAGAGGGGTTTGTGGTGAATATTGGTCGTTGCTCGGCGCCGTTAGCGGAGCTGTGGGGCGCCTATTATTGATTGGCCATCGCCTGGGAGAGAGGGTTTAGAAGGGTAATTCTGGAGTTAGACTCGAAGATACTGGCAGGATTCTTGTAGTCAGGGGTGGGTGATTCTTATCTTATGGCGTTCTTGGTACGATTGTGCCAAGGCTTTATTTGAAGGGACTGGTTAATCCGTAGTATTCATGTGTATAGGGAAGTCAATCGTCTTACTGATGGATTGACTAACTAGGCGTCTTCTCTCCCGTTATGGATCCTTTTATTTAATAGTCTACCAGAGGTTGTGTCTGATGTTTTTAGGGATGATGTTAATGGAAGGGATATGCCCCGAAACATTTTGTTATAAGTTTTTTTAATATAATAAAGAAGTGAATCCCCTTTTTCCGACAAAAATAATGGCACAAATCGCTAGACTACTTATTGGATACCAATTTTATAGAAGTTAAATTTGATAAAGAGTGAGTTAATAAGAATGATATTGCCGCTAAATACCCCTTTTTCCTCTCATCGTGACCTAGCCGCTCAACAAGAACAAAAACTCGTCCAGAGGCCGGTGCTCGACAGTTTCTTTCATGCTGGTGTCGGTCTCCCTCTTTCTCTTCTTCTGCTTGTGCTTTAGATCTATTGTTTTCTATTTTTGGAATGTTTTGAGTATAACTATTTGGGTCAGAAAGGGTTGATGCAAAGAGGGAGGCGCCATATAGGTTGTCCATGGTGAAGTTTCATCTTTGGTGATATTGCAAACGTCTCTCTTCAAGCTCTGGTTTATTTTTTCTCAGTTTTAGACATTGAGGCTATGAAAATCATCTGCTCATGTGATTTTCTTCTCTTCGTCTTGTTTTTTTCAGGTTTTTTGTCCTTTCCTCAAATTGATCTTCTCTCATTTCCATCATGTGCACAAAGTTATTGTTGTTTTGGAGTTATAATATTTGGTGTTAATTCCGGTTTGCGTTGTTTGGATTATGAGATATGTTGCTAATTTTTCATAGTCTTGCTCAATATCACGTGAGTCTTAATCATATCATATTCTTCATCATTCGCCCTGTTGTTGAGTGTTTGGTGAATCGATTAAGCGACTTTTTAGTTTCCTCTACTAAAATTCAATATCATGTTTAATCGAGGCTTCATTGGTTATTGCGCTATCTATTCTAGATTTGTTGACTTTGTTATAGCAATCATGATCAAGGTATTTCAGGCGGTCTGTCAATATGTTTGGTTGTTCTACATGTGCCTCCTAAAAGAAGCATAAATTCTTTTCTTTTTTTTGCACGATGCATAAATTCTTTAATTTCTGAAATCTACCTTAATCAAACGATGACAATAATAATAGAAGATTGGTTATATGATGGTTCATCTTTAAATTGTTGTACTAGTTTCTTTTATGGTTTAGTTATTAACAAGAAGATGTTTGTAATTTGTAATATTATTTTATTGTAGTGGTTGTTTTATTTTAATCAATCAGTGTAAAACCCTATGAAAAAAGTCAGTAGATACTGTAAAACGAGATTAAGTGGTCTGAAATTATTTTTACCATACCTAAAACACTTTCTTTCTCTTATTCAATATAAATTGAATCGAGAATATAGAATGAGACGAAAAAATCGAAGAATTTATTCTAATTAATACATACATGGTTGACAATTACTTTAAACTAACTAAAACTATGGCCGACAAAAAAAAATTAACTAAAGCTATGGATAATAAATAAACTAAAAGCATTTAGCATCATTAAAAAATACCTCTTTTTCTCTTGACGAGTTCTCTCTGAAACCCTAGCATCCATTGTTATATGCCCTCTCCTCCTCCCTTGGCCGAGATCATGGTATTCTTCTTCTTTGCTCGTCATTGTGGCGAGATGTGGTTTGGTTTTTACAGCTTCTATAGCGATATTGCAGGTTTTTGGGTCTCTTTGGTTTCGGTTATGACTGATTTTTACTTAGGGTTTGGATTAGTTCCCGATTAGGATCGGTTAAGTTGTTAGTAGCTTTTTCGGTAAAGGTTGTAGTGTCTCTGGTTCATGCTCTGTACCTCTCCGCACTCAAAAGCCTCCTCTACAAGAATATTTCATCAGATACAGAAGTGATCTGATTAGTTGTATGTCTTCTGTTCAGCAATTGAGTTTGTTTCGATAGACCAAGTTATGGTTTTTGATGCTTTTAAGAGACGTTTGCTCCTAATTTCAAAAGTCTACATCATCACAATGAGGATAGAACGAGCAAAAGGTGTACTTGGAGTTTGATGCTTTTGTCGAGATCTTATAGTTTTTGCTTAACCATTCTCGGATTAATGAGTTGTTTATAAGATCTCTTGTAAGATTCGTTTTGATTCAATATAACTTTTGAGTTAAAAAAAATAAACTAAAAGCATTAAAGTAATAAATTATATAGTAACATTGCCAATTAAACAAGTTAATTCATGCTACTCACACTAAGTGCAGTAGAATGACTAGCTTCATCGTTAAGATGAGCGACAAGTTTTTCTTCCCAAAAGAAACCATTAACAACCTGAGATCAAAAGAATACAATAGACGGAAATAAAACCCCATAGCTTTGAAAATTTCTGAAAATCTTTGTTTTGAACAATGAAAAGTATCATATATCTTACCACACGAAGTGTTCCATCACCTCCAGCCGCAATTACAACATCTGCACCATCCCTAATAGCCTAAGTGGATAATTTGGACGCAACAAACAATCAGCTTAAAACTAAAAGCAACAACATAGAGAATACCATACCAATCAAAGTGACACATAGAACTTTCACTGCCACTTACCTCTCTTGTAATGT
>OVAO01002576.1:723-12544 GCA_900406285.1 Biscutella auriculata
GTTATAGCTTATTCAGTTTTAGATAATATTCTTGATTGCCTAAATGTTTGAGGCGTGAGACCGCGGTATGGAAGCATGTTAGGATAGAATCTAGGATGGGCTATGGGAAAATGACTGCTTCGGGATTTCTCAAAGCGTTTGGACACGAGAGTGCGGTGTTAGGGAAATCCCGAGAGAGGCTCCTCATGCGAGAGTGGCTGAGCCCATATTTAATTCCTTAACCCTANGCACCTAGAACTAGAACCTTTTTGCCTGAAATCGTTTTGCCTGCTCAAATGCCTGCGTTTTTATTTTCTGCTTTTGTTATCTTTGCTTTGTTTTCTTTTCTTCTCAGTAGGATTTGATAGTGACAATCAATTACCTATCTTCTGACTTAGACCATACTGATTCTCTAGAGTTCTAGTGTTTTGATTGCTAATCACTCCCGGATTAGGTTCGACATTTTAAACCCGATCTATACTTCATTTGACTAGTAAGTAGGAAAACCCTCTCACTGGAAAAACCTGCTTATCGAGTCTCTAGAGGGATAAGGACCGAGCACACATGGCTCCAAGATATGTCCTTTCCTTTCTTCATGACCTAAAATGTAAATATCTCGGTCCTTCACATCTTCTTCTTCGGTGGTCTTTGAGAAGTTCATCCCATTTGCCTTGTTGAAGTCCCAAGGTGTAGAATCATCAAGCACAAGGTCAAGAGGCTCGGATGTGTCTTGGACCATATAATGTGCATGGTCTTCTTCAAGGTTCACTTGGGAAGACAGTTCAATCTCTTTCTCGCCTCGTTCTCCTTCTCCTGTAATATGCTTAACTAACTTAACAATAGAAAAATAGCTAAAATGATCGAGGTTGTAGTGCGGCTTGGTGTTAGCTTGGTAGCCAAGTCTCGCTTGATAGCATCTATGTGCTTGTCAAAGATCCGATTAACGTCGTCAAGGAGTTGTAGATGAGCGATAGGATGATGCTTGGACGACGACTTGAAGACCGGGTCGATAGGGTCATGCTCAGAAAAAGAATCTCAGCCAAAGGATGCCCTGGGAGGAAGCAGATCAAATCAGGTTGAGCCCGTAGAGTCAAGCAGACGGTTAGGTGGTCTATGATCGAGTGACCGGGATAGTCGGTCGGTGGGGCGGTCGGTTGGGCGCTTGAGTCACGGCCGAGGTGGATAATCTGATCGGGCGATTGTTCAGGGCCGGATAGCTTGTTCGAACGAACCATCGTGATCAAGTGGCCTGGTGGGAGTGATCGAGCGGCTTGGTCTCGATGATCGAGTGGACTCTCCGGTTTGTCGAGAGATGCATGTGGATGACTGAGAGATTCAGCTGTAATGATCGACCCGTGGGTCGAATCGATCGGGTGAGGAGGTCGGGTGATGAAGCCGGTAAGGTTGGTCAGATGGGTCGTGGGACCGAAATAGGTGATCGGGCCAATGGATCGGATGAGAACAATGATCGGGAGACATGATCGGATCGGCTTGATCGGGACGTTGCGAAGCGATCCGGTATAGTGAGTCGGCGGTTAAGGAGGACGATTGGTACGGTCGGTCAATCGTGCGGTCAATCGGGTCACGGCGGGATGGGGTGGTGATACAATCGTCGGTCGGGTGGTCGAGCGGGTGGTCGACTAGGCTGGTCCTTGCGGGTCAGCTGAAGGTCCATGTCGTATGGACCACAATGGTCTATGGATCGAGCAGGTGGGTATGTGGGTCGAGCAGGTGGGTCTGTGGGTCGAGCAGGACGGACTGTGGCACAGGTTGGCGACAGGGGTCGTAGGCGATACATCAACGATACATGAATTTTCGCCCATGGTACAAGCGTTGTCGTACGTGTGAGATGAGATAGTGCATGTGGTACATTTCGGGGCGCGCGTGGTACAACTACGGCCAACAGTGTACCCATGGACCACCGTTTTAAAAAAATTTGATTTTCCTTGCCCATTTTTCCCAATCGTCTTCTTCTTTCTTCAGCTTCTCCGTGGCACGAAAATGATCATAATACGCCTTTAAAATTCTGATCAAGAAACACCAAAAACACATATTCACATCCACTTTAAAGATCTAAGAAAAAATGCTCAAGAACTTCAAGAACATTTAAAAATCCGAAACTTCTTGAAATTTTCGTTTCTACTTGACCCAAACTAACAAGAAAAACCTAAGGAAAACCGAAGCAAAGAGCTAGACTCAACAAACTCGAATCAAACACAAAAACACTTGAAAACTAAACAAAACCGAAATGTTTTTGTATTTTTCTTCTAAAGGTTGAAAGTTTAAACATGAAAGCAACTTGAAACCTAAAACATAACAGATCTAAAAATACTAAAACATAAAAAACCAAGAAAAAACTCAAAATAAAACCGATTGAAACAAGAACACATAAATCAGCCAAAAACTGAAAGAAACGATTTTTTATGAGCTTTTCTTTCTTAAATTCAAAAACTTTAAACACATTAGCTTCTAAATAACACCCTAAACACAAATTTAACAAGAGACGAGCATAAATAGAAGCTAAAGCAACGAAACAACAAGAATCAAGAAAATGTCAAAACTTTAAACTAAGAGAAAGGTAAAAAAGAACTCCCTTTTCTTGTGGATCTCCTCAAGGTTGCTTGGCTGCTCTGATATCACATGATGTATTCCTCCCAAGGAACGAACCAAGCAGTAACAAGGAGATTCGGAGATGAGTGAGAAGTTGAGATATTTAAGCCATGGAGGTGAAATGGGATGGAGAGGAAACTTTATGGTTTGTTGTTCAAGATGGGGTGGAGGAGTTGATGAGATGAAGCTTGTTGATGAAGAAGATGGATGTGAGATGAGGATGAAGGCGTGAAGTTGAGGAGGGAGTCGTGAACCTTGAATGGAGTGGAGTGTAGTGAGTTAGAGATAATGAAACCGTGAGATAAGTGAAGATATGGAGGAGGTTTGAAGTGAGATGAAGGATGGACGAAAATGATGGAATGAGATGAACCACAAGAGAGGTGAGAGGCCTCTCGATACACTTTGATAGGCCTTTGGATATTACACATGAAAGGGAATTCAAGAGATTAGAACATGAGCTTCCATGGGAGAAAAGTTATCTCTTTGATTTTAAAAATATGAAAGCTAAGGACCAAGTTTGGTTTATAAAACACTTAATACTAAAAGGAAGGAAGGAAGATAAAAACTCTAAGGAAACATGGGCCTTTAAGGTCCTAAAACAATAAGAAGCAAAACCGCCAAGCTTAAGGCAAAGAAGAAACTTGCAACGGTCAAATGTCTAAGTCTCAGATTTCTTGCAATCTTGACTCTCTTGATGGATCATGAGAAGGCTTGGCAATGCATCGGGAGTCTCGTTAAAACCTAGGTGAGTAAACCCAATAGAAAAAACCTCAACCTTAGGAAAAAGAGTACTCCACCTTTCATGACCTGAATTATGCACTTGAAGGCACAAGTAAATCTAGATCTTCCTCAAGCTTCATGAGATCTTCTAAGCTCTCCCTTGTATGCATCAGGCTATGTTGACTTGAATGATCTCCAGTAAGCTTCATGTGATGTAAATGATCTTCAAGTCCCTCTAAAATAGGCCTCAAAAGCGGCTCAAGTCCATGTGCAAACTTTGGATCAAGCTTGTCCAAAACGTCTCCTCTAGCTCCAAGCTTGAGGCTGGTCACGCATACATCAACATGGTTCATGATGCATTTTCATGAAATGTTGGTCCTTGCTAACCAAAATCATATCAATGATCATAGTTATCAAAACTAGAAAGAACCAAAGGAGAAGACAATAAGTTTTCACAACATGTTGGAAGCAACAAAAAATCTATTGTATGATGGTTGTACTTAAGAGCACTTACAATTATCTTTAGCGGCTCGGTACATGAACTTGAAGGTAAATTTTAATATGGCTACAAAAATGTGTTGATGGATGGGCTCAACTAATTACAAAGATTTTGCCAGAGGAAAATGAAGCAACGAGTTCATTTTAAGAGACAGAGAAACTGATGCGTAATTTAGCTCTCCCATTTCATACAATTGACGTGTGTATCGACAATTGTATGATCTTCTCGAAAGAAGATGAAAAATTATATAAATGTTGATTCTGTCAAGCACCTAGATATAAGCCTAGTGACGGAAAAACAAAAATACCATATAGTCGTATGTGGATTAAAGAGAATGTATCAGAGCGAGAAGATTGCTAAAGCAATGAGATGGCACGCTGAGCATGAGACAGAGGATGGAGAAATGATTCATCCATCCTATGAAAAAAAATGGAAAAAAATTAAGCATATACATCCTCAATTTTCCGGAGAAACAAGAATCGTTTACCTTGGATAGGCACAAATGGATTTAATCTGTTTGGTATGTCACGAAATCATTCGTTATGGCCTGTGATTATGACTCTCTATAACTTGCCCCTATATGTATATGGGACGAGCAAGTCTTGATGTTTTCCTCCGACCTCTAATTTATTATTTAAAAGAGTTTTGGTCTATTGAATTTGAGGCATATGAAGTTTCAACCATACATAATTTTAACTTATCAAAATAAGGTTTGTTAAGGTGGTTTTTTTCCCGGTGGTTTGGCTTCGTAAACCTGAATTTCGTCCTTCCCAAGATCTAGGCGAATCGTTCCTTTCTTGACATCTATACTCGCTCCAATTGTTGCAAGGAACGAGCATCCAAATATTAATAGGTCATTTGGCTCCTTCTCCATTTGAAGGAACACAAAATCGTTTAGCACTTCAGCGTCTCTCAACTTAACTGGGACATCTCGTAGCATCCCAACTAGTTTTCTTTCTGATATATCCGCAAGAACTATTGCAATCTTGCAAGGTTCATAAGAATGAAATCAAAGTTTTTCAACAATAGATAAAAACATAAGATTGACAGAAGCACCTAAATCACACATACAATTACGAAATCCAGAAGTGTTGAAACTGCAGGGGATAATAAAAACCCTGGATTCAGGCATTTAACTTGAATTTAACTGGATTAGTGTCCTTAGAAGTGGTGGTATTGAGACTTGCAGCGAGTTCCACCAATGATTCTAGATCTTACATTCTGCTCTTGATCATGACCTTCCAAGACTCATCAAAATATGGTTTGTTGAGCAAAATTTCAATTTGAGGGACCTTCTTCTTAGTTTCTTTTGAGCTCTCTTCAAACCTAGCCCAACATTCCTCAGAGAAGCGACCCGATAAGGGAAGCTTGGGCGCGTATTTGTCCGCTATCCTCTCAACAACCAACCTCTTAGCAAGAGGTGAGCATTCAATATTTTTGGGCTCGATCGGAATGATGACCTCCCCACTTATTTTTTCATTGTCCTCAATAAGGGCAAGAGAAGATACATCATTCGCATACTCCTTAGCAGGGGATTCTGATTTCCCCGAGAATTGTCATATATGATGCTTGGAAGTAGAATCAGTCTAAGCCACCTGGTTGTCTAGAGCTTTTAAGTGAGACGAGATTGTCTCGAACTTGGTGTTGAGGTCTGAGTAGACCTGGTCAACCTTGGCATGTATTTCCTTCTTGAAAGCAGCAAGTTCGATGTTGCTTCTAGATTGACCTTCAAGCAGCTACTTGAGCATAATATATGTTTGGTCATCCTTTCCAACCGAAGGTGCAACATTCCCTTGACCTTGGAGAGTAGGTTGCTAGCTTGTTAATATGGGGGGTTTGGTGAACTGATAATTCGACTTTTGTTGGTAGCCCCCTTAATTGGTGTAAGGTTTCGTTTGGTAACCAGTTTGATTGGTGAATTGTTTAGTGGTTGGGTACACTTGGTCTTGTGAGTTGGCAACATTCAGGTTGTGGTAAGAGAGATTTGGATGTAGTTGATAGTTATTGAAGATATTCATATACCCATGATTACCCATATATTGAACCTCTACAACATGAAGTTTCTCTTGGTATACATCATCATTATTACCCTCAAAGTTGACTTAAGCTAGTTGAGATGTGAGAAGTTGGTTGATCTTGTCATTTAGAGACTTGATCTCCTTCTTGTAGTTATCGACCTTGCACAAACCACTATCCTGGTTGGATCAGTCAAAGTCCTCCCCATTGTTGTTGTTGCTTTGGGCCATATTTTCACGATAAGTTAGCTCATCCTTTTCAGTGAGGCCATAGAAGTTGCCTCTACTAGTAGTTATAAGCATCATCTTATACTTGAGATGCAGTCCTCGGTAGAAGGTATTGAGCAAGCTCGCGTTTGAGAATTCATGGTGAGGGCACTTGAGTGTGTAGTTTTTGAAACGCTACCATGCTTCATCAAAGGTTTCATTTCCACCTTGTTGAAAACCTGAAATTTCACTCCTTAAACGAGGAGTCTGAGCAGGAGCGAAGAAGTGCATCAAGAATTCCTTCTTGCAATCATCCCAAGTAAGGATTGACTCTTTAGACAGAGTCTTCTGCCAATGGTGAGCCCTCTCGCCCAAGGAGAACTGTAATAAGTAGAGCTTGAAAGCATATTTGCTCACAATACACCTCATGGCCAAGAAAGTTGAGGTTGAAGGGGGGAGGGGGGGGGGGNTGTCGAACAAAATATATGCAGGTATAGGTAAGAGGTTTGTTGACCCACAAGATCAAAGGTTAATGCACCTGAAACAGCAAAAACGATAGAGAAGTTAGTAACCAGACTTAAAGAAACTTAATATTAAAGGATGCATAGAAGTAAGTGCTAAAGAAAATCCTAAATCGGCAAATGCGGTAATTTGATAACTCAAATTTTGTCTATCTTCTAAAAAAGTTGAGGTTGAAGGGGGGGAGGGGGGGGGGTTTATCTTGTCGAACAAAACGAAGAGTGATAGACAACTACTTCTTTAGAGAACCATAGAGTCTGAGCAAGTAATTAGGGTACGTTATGTCACTAAAACGACAAGCAAATATAAATTAAATAATAAAGTCAATTGTAGCATAAAAGTCAATGAAAGTGAATGACATAAAAACAATAATTAAAACCTAAGCAAATGGACTAGACAATCGATTCATATGATTAAGTTCAAGAAGGTGATGCTCAATTCAATCATACAATACTAGCCTTAGGTGGTAGAAACCACTCTTGTGGTAGAAACCCTTTCTTTTAATCATGCAATTAACACAATCCCTTGGCTAACTACACATTTAAGAAGCATTAATGGTCTAGTCTATGAAACTACTATAAGACCCTAAAACAATCTCTTGGAAATGCCTCACTTATCACAAGTTTAACTTATTTTGGAAGTTCATCGAACACCTCTCGGACGATAATCTTCCTAGAATCTAGATTAGAGTGGCCAAAGCTAATCTAGCATTAAATACATGAAACAAGTGAATATAAAGAACAATTTAAACCCAAAGCATCACAATTAATCACTTAATCACTCCAATCTACCTAACTCATTCACTTCGAAAAAGACTACTCACTAATAATGCATAAAACACAAAACCCTACAAAGGATGTATCTATAAGCATGATCTAAACAAGAAAATAGAAGAAGACATTGTAATAAAAACTTAGATTAAGAGCATGAAATCAAAATGAGAACCAAGTAGTCTCTACAAAAACTTAAGAACAAAAGATAAACTAAAAACAAGAGAGAAAAGATGGCTTAGATAGCTTAAGATAAAATTTGGTTTTTGGACTATTTATAGTCAATTTCAAAAGGAAGGGAAAATGCTTGGTCAACATTAAAATGTTGTCTTTTCTTGAATTAGATCAGTCAAGCCTAACCGATGCCATTTGGTGGATGCGGTTCAAGCATGCATCGTTCAGGCAAGATTGACTGGTGTGATCGATTTGCTTCCTTTTACTAGTTCCTTCTTGCATCAGTCAGGAGTGATCGATCTTCTTGACCGCTCTGGGTCTTTGGTCTTGGTTCTGGCATATACTGGCCATTGGAGACCAATAGACAATGTCCATATGGTCCTGTCTGAATGCTCCTCTTTATATCAGTTAGCCAAGACCGATACACATGGCCGATATTGCCTAGTTTTGCTTCTTTGCTCCCGTTTTGATCCAGTTTTTGCTTAAGTCTGTCTATAACACCCGAAACATGAAACATATGCAAATGCAATCTAAATGTGATCCTAAGCTAACAAAAAATGGTTCTAAAATACGAATTAAAATGACTAAAAATGCTACCTATCAGATGGAGGGAAGTTGTCAGGTATAAAGAGTAACAACTGTCATGTATTTATGGAGCGGTTGCTTCCTTTCAATTTTTTTGAACTCTTACCTCGAAACGTACATCTTTCTCTATACGGAATATACGTTTAACATCCCTAAATGTGTTTATTAATTATTACAATTTTATTTGCATGGTTAAATAAATATTGGTTAATGAATGTATTATTGAATAAGCATCCTAGGTTTTTTCCGAGACTTGTGTTCAAGATCTTTGCAACAAAGTCGGGTACAAATTTTGAAGGAAAATAGTTATAATTTTATGTAATTTGGAGAAGATCTTTTCACCTGGTTTTTTATGAAATGGAGTTGCTACCTATACATCTGTCGTACAAAACCCAACTTTGTGGTCTTGTACAATATAGATGGATGTATCTATCTGAAAGCTTTTTTAAGAAATTGAAAAGCAAGGCGGAAAACAAAAGATATGCAGTTGGATCAATTGTGGTATCGTACGTTAGTGACGAAATTTCTTATTTCACAGAGTACTACTTTGCCGCACATATACAAGCAAAAATAATGTAATTTTGAAAATATAATAATCTTTAATAGAACAAAATCAATTTTACTAAATTGCACTATGTTATGTTCATATATATGTAGGTCAACTAGATTTGACGAAGGTGAAGTCCACGTGTATCATGTTGGTGGTATACTAGATATATTTACCCAGGTAGGTCGTGGAAGATATAAAGAGATTTGGTTGTGTGAAAGAGACTATCAATGTGCATATGCATATGTTTCGCGTAATTGTGAATAGTTTCGGCAACTTGAGAGGTATTCAATATTTTGGGATATTTTATTATATATTTGTGTGTGTGTGTGTGATTTATAGATAATGTGTTTAGTATTTATATATAGCATGTTCCAAGATCAGATCCGGTTTTCATATCCAAAATTCTCTGATGAAGAAGTTTCTACCACAAGAGATGAAATTTTTTCCTAGATGGGTTAAAGAATACGTAATTATAATTGACATATGTTTAATAGTATAATTATATGTATTAATTAAATATTTGGATAATACAGGTGGACTTAAGAATTGAAGCTGATGGGGCGTTGCCTATTTGGGTTCAAGAGTTAGTACAGGGGCTTATAAATAAGGCAATGACTTGGCACATATATTATACAAGAGGTTATTTGTTTCATACATGAAGTCACATACATTGAAGAAAAACATATAACTACGAGATATTTGTGAAAGGAGAAAATTATTCAGATGGATATGATGAAGCTGATTTTTATGAGAACTTAACATATATTCAGTTGGAGTATACATGATTGGTTTACTTGAAAAATACACTTTTTAAATGTGAGTGGTAAGACCCTATGATCGGAAAAGGCACAATAAGGAGAAATGGTGGTCTTATTGACGTTCTTGCATCAGAGAAATATTATAAATATGAACCTTTTAATTTTGCTGAATATTTATTTATATATATAATTCTCAACATTGTATTACGCCAAAATAACATAATTTAACTTGGATTGGGAATTAGTGGGGATTGGGAAAGGGAGGCGAGGGATAGCTTCCCTTGGATTTTGTGGTATATATGGAAAGGGAGAAATGAGGTGACCTTCACTAATCTGCGAAGGGACCCAGACCATATAGTGCAGAGAGCGGAGGTGGAAAAGGCTCTTTGGCTTGTAGCCCAAGATCAAATAACACAGCCAGCCGCTCCGGGTTTTGATTCCAGGAGATTCCTTAAGATACTTCCCAATGTTTCATAGACGGATCATGGAAGGCAACCGATGCTTACTCAGGACTGGGGTGGTGTCATAGAATTGGATCTCAATCTTTCCGGAGCTTTGGAGGACAATCGATTAGACGAACTCCTTCACCTTTCCACACAGAACTAGAAGCACTGCGTTGGGCTATGCAGTGTATGGCCGACCAGCGGGTAACCAGGGCGGCGTTTTTCACAGACAGTCCGGAGTTGGTGCATATGCTACATAATCCGGAGGAATGGCCAGCTTTTAGAGAGGAAATTCGAGAACTCAACCGGTTGAAAGATGCTTTCGAGATAGGGTGGTTCTTTCTAATCCCAAGGTCCAAGAATTCCACAGCGGATGCCCTAGCAAGAGGAGTCCGGCCTTTTTCTTTCAACTACATCTTTCTCCATTCTGTATTACCACACTGGGTCTCTGATCCCTGAAGTTAATATAGTTTTTGCCGACAAAAAAAAAAAACATAATTTAACTTGAAATGTAGCTTCGCAAACCAATCAAGTTTGCTATATACCATACCCTTTCACTAAATAGCTTAAACACTTGTTGCTAAATGTTCTAAAAGTCAATCCTAGAGGACATATTTTGGGAACTTATAAAGATACAGTACCTAGACTATTGCAACAAAAAACGCCCTTGATGTAGTATTCAATACAATTGAAGAGATTGATCAAATGGATAATTTTTAGCTGATGGATCACGAGAAAGAGAAGATATTAATTTCAGCGTCAGGGATGAGGAACTAGAAGATGAATTTCTCTGTACCAAATTCTGATGATGATAATGAGGAAAACGATACCAATAAAATTTATGTTGTAATATAAACGTAATCACTTCATGTATAGAATAATCGTTTAGAGAGTACGAGATGACTATCAAAACTCGGATGAAAAGATCGTGATCAGTTTAGACAAAATGTTAGTGCGTTTTGTCTTCTTCATGGATTTTGAGTAAACGTTAATGGTGCTATGTTTCAACTTAAAGGTTTTAATTATATTATTTTGTAGTCGCACTTTTGCGACCCCATCAAAGCTTGATCTTGATATTCAAGCTATGAATAAGAGAGTACCAAAGATCATGGAACTATTGGATAGGCCAAATTGCCCTGAATGATTTAAGGAGAAAATTAGAGCCAAGTTAAAGGAATTCGAGGTCAAAGTGAAATATTTTGACAAGATTGTGATATGCACCGACACTCCCACACCTACACCTCCTAGTGTGGTTGATCGTCCTAAGCTAGCGGGTCAAGGGAGTTTACCCCTTCCTTGCACTTTAAACTCAATTCAATTGGATATATGTCTTTGTAATCTTGGTGCTAGAGTAAATATGATGTCTTTGTGTGTAGCTAAGAAACAGATTTTCTTGTTTTGATCCTTGTAGGAGACAACACAAAGAGGAAATCAGTGGGTATATTAAAAAACATGCAAATCAAGATGAGAGGAGATGAGGTACCAACAAACTCGTGCTCCTCCCTATGGATAAAGAACCAAAGAACCCAATGATTTTCGAGCGTCCATTCTTGGCTTCCACTTGAGCAGACATTGATGTAAGGAATGAAGGATTTAAGCTAGACTTGGGGGACAATGGAATTCAAACCTATGAGTCTAGGCAATTACCAGAAGGAGACTGGTAAAAAGTTCAAGTATTTGTAATCGGTTCTAATGAAGACAACGATGATGGAGAAGCTGAGCTTGATCAAAACCCTCTGCTACAACCCATATTCATACTTGAAAAAAGCGAAGCTAGCACTAGTTAACCTATCACAACAAGGGATCGAGATGAGGAAGATGTTCCATGTTGGGAGATCTCCACTAGTAAAAAAAACAGCATACCCACGAAGTTCCCACGAATTCATGCGTGGGTAAAATATTTTCCCACAAAAACCCAGGAAAAACCCAGGAAATTTTTCCGGATACAATTCCTGGGTAATTCGTGGGAATTCGTGGCTATTTACCACGAAA
>OVAO01002578.1:0-12542 GCA_900406285.1 Biscutella auriculata
TAATAATGATATCAATAGGTAAATCCGATCTTGAATGAAGCCTTGTATTTCTCTCCCTCCAGATTTCATAGACAATAGATTGAAGAGTGAGTTTGTAAATCTTCAGACCTGCAAATCGCCCCAACCAATCAGTCATACATGCTCTATTTGTTGGAGCACCTAATCGAGCATGGAAAAAGAATGTGTTCCATAGAGATGACGAATTCACACAATCATAGAACACGTGAAATTAGACTCATCATGTTCACCACACAAAGGACATCGGGAAGGAACCTGTAAGCCCCATCGCCGCAACTTATCTCTAGTTTTTGAGAACCAAACTATCTCATTCCAAGACACAAAATTACCCCTAGGAACCATCGCCTGCCAATTAGGCGAGTAGAGAAGTGACCAGGGAGTGACAGATGATCGTTTCTCCAAAGAAACTCATATACGCCACGATGGTGAGGACTCGGAACCTGGAGCGATAAGCAAGACCAGAGCAAGGTTATTATAGGATGACGACCCTGGGGTAACCTCCACCCACCTTCACAAACAACGGAGGAAGCCAAGGCCATATGCACAATTCTGGTGATTCGAGGACCATTGGAGCCAGTTAAATTGATTAACGGACCGAGATTGGTCCAATCATCATTCCAAAACAGATTCATACTCCCGGAATGAACGCGAGCGGATAAGAAAGGCCTAGCAATATCACGCAACTTGAGAATTCTTCGCCAAATCCAACTGCATGTACCCAATATCGACAAATCCCAAAAAACCCTTCCATGGATCAGATTCACACGACACCACAAGACCCATAGAGACCCAACCTTTGAGTATAACATCCAAATTAATTTCAAAGACCGCCCTCTGATTTTGGAGTGCAAACAGTTTCCCATGACATTCTTGCAAACCTTGTGGAATTCGAAGCACCAGTTCATAAGAAAGCTCCACATATTGATTGAATGGTTATCAAATAGGTCATAGGGAGAGGGAAAATCGACATCCAGAAATTAACCAAACTGTAAATAACCGATTGCATGAGTTGAAGTCTACCTGCAACGATAGGTGACGGGTCGTCCAAGAAGATATCATATGAATAACCTTGTCGATTAATGGTTGATAATCTCTCGAATTTATCTTCCCGAGCATCAACGGTAAACCCAAGTAATGAATATTAAGTCATGAGAATAAAATTGTGTCATTTGCATTATGCAATACACAAGTGACAGTTTACTAAAGGAGAATGTATTACTGATGCAACAAAAGAAAGAGCAAACCAAAAGCATCAAGTGATGAAAGGTGTTGATTTCATGTTATGGGAACTAAAACAGAGACTGAATTTGACTTAAGAGGAATGTGTTGCAGCATAGGAAGATGGAGTAGAAGTCAAAGGTTCCATTTTGGGACTTAAAGAGTTGTCACTATCTCAGATTATTGCACCAAAACAAGGAGGAAAACTCTAAATGGTGTCAGCTTCCTTTTTGTCAATACCAATGCATGAGGCTCCTATCTCCAACAGTTCTTTCCCATTTGAAGTAGATCTCTTTGTGTTTGTTTCTCTATTAATAGATGTTGTATGCTCTTTCCGTAAACTTAAGCAAATATGTAGTTCATTACTCTCATTTTCGTCACTCTCTCTCATACTCTCTCCTTTCTCTCCAAAACTCTTTCATTTCAATTCATACTCTCTTAAATCTCTGAATTCTAACAATGAACAGGCAGAGATCACTGAGAAAGACCAAACCTTGCTGCAGTTTCCAAAGCTAGCCCTTGGATTCCTCCATCTAAGAACAAACAAGACTTAGTTGGGTTAAGATGGAGACTTGAGCCATGATAGAATCTGTCTAACACATATATGACCGCTTCGAGAGAATGCTCCGATTCGTCGAAGTGCATCATCATCAGCGAAGCTGAGATGTGTAATAAACGGATTTTGACAAAGGGGATGAGGCACAACAAGATTCGACCTGACTACTTCATCCAAATGCTTCGATAACACATACATAACAAGAACGAATAGCAAAGACGAAATCGGATCTCCCTGCCTTAAACCTTTTTCACCCGGAAAATAACCGACCAATTCGCCGTTTACTGAAATTGAGTAGGAAGAAGTAGAATAACACTCCCACAACCAATGAATAAATGGCGGAAGAGCCATAGCCGTAAGTACGTTATGTATAAAACGTCAATTAACACTGTCATAAGCCTTAGTTAAATCAACCTGGAGACAACCCCTTGATACCACACCCGCTCTTTGGAAATCGTTTACTAATTCAGAAGCCAACAAAACATGTTCGCAAAGGAGTCTGCCTTTAACAAATCCCACCTAGTTTCTGTAGACATAAAAGGTAACACAAGTTTAAGACGATCAAAGAGAATCCGAGAAATAACCTTGTATGTCGTATTGCAACAAGGTATAGGTCAAAACTAAGCAAGAGTATTATCCTTTGTGACCTTCAGAATCAAGGAGATAACTGTTGAGTTTGTCTGCCTAGCCAATTTTGTAGAGATGAAGAAATTTTTAACCACAGAAGTGAACTCTGCCCCCACCAACTCCCATGAGAACATAAAATTCCATTAGGAAGCCATCGGGACCTGGTGCCTTGTTTCGAGGCAAACCAAACAAGACATCTTTGATATCCCCATCCAAGGGAATACCAGGTAACCGCTAGCTGAGATTGTCCGAACACCTGAATGGATTAAGGTAACTAATTTGATCAATAGTGAATGGCGAAACCGCTGGATTTGAGTTGCCCAGGAGATACACAAAAATCCTTAGTCATTCTCTTAATTTGAGGAAGGTGGTACACTTTATTCCATGCGTCATCCCTGAGAGCATGTATAACATTCCTTGAAATATTTTCCTTAACCGATTCGTGGAAGACGAGGTATTAGCATCTCCATCCCTAAGCCATCGAACATAGGATTTTTACCGAAAGAAAGTTTCCTCTACCTTGGACCAAAAATTCCAATTATCTGAGACTTCTTTTTCAGCTAAAAAAGTTACATCTGACGGCCTTGCAAAAGCCACACGTTGGGACTCCTCTAGCCTTAGGAATGCCTCTTGCGCTCTAGCTTGAATATTAGAGAACTTAGCACGATTGAGACTGACAACACACCTTCGTCTCGCTTAACTTACAACCAAAATACCTCATATCTAGAGCCACAAAACCAACCTTGTTCCAAGCCTCAACCAACAAAGAAGCAAAGCCAGGATGATAAGAGAGAAACGAGAAGTACTTAAACGGAGGCCTTCTTTGCTCATTCTGATTCCCAAGATCAACAATACACGAGAAACGATCAGAGCAGCTAGAAACATCAAAGAAAACCAAGGAACACGGATAAACCTCCAACCACTTTTCATTAATGAGGACCCTATCCAGCTTCCTAGCAACCGGGTTGGCAGGTTGGTTATTAGACCAAGTAAAGTGACATCCTCTACCCGAGATATCAAACAATTGACTTGAGTTTATGCACTTCTTGAAATCATTCATCCCACTTATAGAAAAAATCGAGGCCAAATGGAGAAGAAATCTAATGTTGTGAGAGTTTGGTTAAAGTCTCCCATAATAATTCAAGTGGTATAACTTAACAAAGAGGTGTTAGAGAGCTCACCTAATAACTCCAATAAATGAACTTTTTGATCTTTTCTGTTAAACGCGTACACAAAAACCATAGTAAATCTAAAGTCCGTTTCAGGGTCCCAAACTCCACACAGCATTAATTGTTCTGTTTTTTATAAGTGACTACAAAGAGAGCCGGATCCCACCACGACTATAATTCTCCCATTATTATTGTGATCAAAATGGTTGGAAGCATACCTCCAACCTCGAAGAACATTATTTAAGATTCCACCAACATTTATTTCTTGAACATGAGTTACCAAAATGGTGCCCAAAAGGTTTATTATCTAGAAACAAAAGACAAAATGGGACAAAAGAGGATAGCACATCAGGTAGCTACAGAGGATGAGACCGTCGACGACGATCTTCCTCGCAACTTCTGATCAATAGAGGAAGCACCAGCAAGTTGACCAACATTATCACTCCCATGCTCAACTAAGTGTTTTCTTAGTTTCCTATGGGCCTTTTTAAGAGCGGATATCGATGATTGTTTAGGGGTGTTTAATGATGGGAATTTTGAACGATTGCAGAGAACTTGTTGAGCCTCCTTCACCAAATCCTCATTTATCATCAACTAAGAGGAGGTTAAGGACTCTTGAACTACTCTCGACGAAGAAGCAGCAATTGAGGTTTTATGAGGCACCTTTGAACGCCTAACAACCAAAGTAAAACCACCATTTAAATCACTTGACCCTAGATTCATTTGAACCGGGAAAGCAACACCAGGATATATCATAATCAATGGTATCACTAGTAACTATTAAAATATTGGGATTGGGAGCAAATGGAACAACATAAACTAATACTTTCAAAGCAGGACACACATGAGCTATAAGACGATGAAACTCACGATGCTCAAAATTCTTACACCCTTCGCATTGAGGCGGGAGGCTGGGGTACACAACTTCGACTGAGACAACATTATCCAACTTATCTTGCATCCTAATCAAAGGGGGTTGAGTCTTTTCCAACTCCACCCTAAGATAAATGTTGTATAAGGTGATTAGGCTAAAAGCCTAAAAGGTATATCTCGTGCTCTAAAGATGATTTGTCGGTTTTCAAAGACATTAATCACGCGATACTGTAAGTATGTTGTGATCTTTAACTTTTAGTGACTCAGAATCACGACCTTAAACTTGTTGCGCCTCCCATGAAGCTTTCCACTAACAAACCAAAAACTTTTTAAATGAACAAAATATGCTTTCTCATTTTGTCCTCTCTTCCTGATAATGGATTTTAATTATCATCTTATACGTCAACCAAATTATCATCCAATGTATTTGTCATGCCTCCATTCTTTTTTTTTTTTTGAACGCATGCCTCCATTCTATAAATAAAAAAAATAACAACAAAATTTGCAGCCGTTTATATTTTTTATATAACTAATAATTTTAGGTGACAAATAAGTAGTAAGTAATCATACATGATGCATGTATCCATACCAAGAAATTTTCAATGGCATATAGTTTTATTTTCATGAAATGTAAATTCAAACACGGAATATATATATTATGAAATATGTTCGATTCTTTTAGTTTTATTATTATAGACAATTCATAAGTCAAACTTTATTTATATTTATACATAACACTAGACTAATCCTAATGCATATTCCTTTCAAATTTTAAAATTGAAAATTCTACTAGAGTTGATTTTTTTTTTGTCAACAACGTTGAAAAATTATTATCCAATACAAAAAGAGGTATATTAAAAGTTGACAAAAAAGAATAGGTAATTTAAATTAATCTTTTTGTAGTTGTATATATACACGTACATTTCTGTAGTTTGTGATGTATTTCGTTAGTATAAAAAATAAGAATTTATATGAAATCGGAAATTTAATGATGGTGCATGCATCTGTCTAATCGGAAAATAAGTAAACTATAAATATACATAGACCGATAGACGTTTTGTAGAAGTCTAACAAATCAATTTCCTATATTTAGATAAATTTTGTACTAGAGTATAACAAAACTGAGTATCTATTCATGTCGACTTCAATAGATAAAGACGTATACAATATAATCCGAATATTCCATTTTATATATGGAATCCATTTTTAAATAATTGGAGCCGACCATCATAAAATATCCATAATGTGACATCACATGTATGACTTTTTCACCTTAGCAATCACAATAGATAATAGTATGAATAATTATGGGTTTTTTCCGTGTACAAGAGTAACAAAATTTTGATTTTATATGTTTTAAAAACTAACTAATAAATCATAGACTTTGGTTTACAGATTTTGTCAAATGACTAGATGACACGAATGTATCAAAAAAAGGATTTCTCGTAAGATTCGCACATTTTCGATCGCATTTTTGAAGAATAAAACGTATCTCTTCAAAACAGATTGCTATGATTCGAGAATCTTGTTGCATCAGTTACCATATTTCCAATCAAATTTTTTTAAAAAAACATTACTAATTTAAAAAAAGATTTGTTGTTACCATAATCACGCGAGCGAATTGAGAGAGAAGAGCATGTGTAACGTACGGAGATTGATGAATCTCTGAATTCTAGATCTGACTTTAACTTTAAGCGATCAAGTTGACCAATTTTTATTGCTTTTTTTCTTGTATTTAACCGACCATCTATTTAATTTGATTCCAATTTCACTATTGTTGTTATCATATAATGACATTAATCGACTGCAAATATGCACAAAGGGAAAAAGATGGAATGCAAAATGCACATCCTAATAATCACAAATTCATTACCTAATCAAATATATCTATTTCCATATGCTGATTCTCACCATTCTCTCCATTTATAGCCAAAATTCCGAAATGAATGTTCATAGTACAAACCTGATACGTCAATGATATAATTAAAGTAAAATTATTCGACGAAAATAAAAAATAAAATTAGAAAAACGTTAGAAATTCAACGGTTATCGAGTGAGCATCGCCAAAGAATAATAAAGAAAAAAAAAAGAGTCATATGATCACTCTATAGTCTCTCACTCGCTATATATACGTAAGCTAAGTTTCTTAATTTCTGTGTATGTGTTTCTGAAATCTGAAGCTGAATCTTATCCCAAAGCCACAGCTTTTTCTAAACTGACTGGTTAGTCTCTTCTCTTCTGATTCACTTATTAGATCTACTTACCATCAGTAGATTTTNAGAGTCATATGATCACTCTATAGTCTCTCACTCGCTATATATACGTAAGCTAAGTTTCTTATTTCTGTGTATGTGTTTCTGAAATCTGAAGCTGAATCTTATCCCAAAGCCACAGCTTTTTCTAAACTGATTGGTTAGTCTCTTCTCTTCTGATTCACTTATTAGATCTACTTACCATCAGTAGATTTTTCTCATCTGGGTCCGTCTTTTTTACTCTAATTTTCGTTTTTTTGGTCCCTGATTTCATCGGCGAAAATCTTAGTCAACTGTCGATCAGATCTTTTTGATTTTCGATTTGATTTTGGTTTTCTTTTTTTTTTTTTTGCTTCAGAGAGAAGATGCCGAATCGAAAGTTAGAGAAGATGGCATCAATTGATGTTCATCTTCGTCAATTGGTTCCTGGTAAAGTTAGTGAAGACGATAAGCTTGTAGAGTATGATGCTTTGCTCTTAGATCGATTTCTCGATATTCTCCAGGATCTGCACGGCGAAGATCTCCGAGAAACTGTACGTTTTTTTCTCTATGTTTTGGAATTCAACCTCCCTTTTGCTTAATGATCCTGAAACGACTTGCTCTTGTGATGCTTTTTTTTAACAAGTAACCTATTTTTATTCGAACATGGGTTTGCTTAGGAGTTAGGGCTGTAAACTTTTTCAGTTTAGTGATTTTTCGTTTCATGTGATCTGCAATTACTGTAAACTTTTGTTGGCTAAAATCTGAGTCTTTTTGTTTGCTGTTGTTGTTGTACAGGTTCAGGAGCTTTATGAGCATTCTGCAGAGTACGAAGGGAAGCATGAACCCAAGAAGCTAGAGGAGCTAGGGAGTGTTCTAACGAGCTTAGATCCAGGAGATTCCATTGTCATCGCCAAAGCTTTCTCTCACATGCTTAACTTATCCAATTTGGCCGAGGAAGTGCAGATTGCTTATCGCCGAAGGATCAAGAAGCTCAAGAAAGGTGATTTCGTTGATGAGAGCTCGGCTACTACTGAGTCTGATCTCGAAGAAACTTTCAAGAAGCTAGTCGGAGATCTGAATAAGTCACCTGAAGAGATCTTTGATGCTCTCAAGAATCAGACTGTTGATTTGGTTCTGACTGCTCATCCTACTCAGTCTGTGAGAAGATCATTGCTTCAGAAGCATGGAAGGTTAGTTCTCTAGACTTTAACGGGGCTTGCTTTGGATCGATGTTTTGATCTTAAAGGGGTCTCCTTTGTGCGTTATTTCAGGATAAGAGACTGCTTGGCTCAACTTTATGCTAAGGATATTACTCCTGATGACAAGCAAGAGCTCGACGAGGCTCTTCAGAGAGAGGTAAAGGCTTCTTCATTTCAAGATGATTTGAAATCAAAGTCCTCAAATGTAATACAAATTTTGGGATTTTTGTTTAGATTCAAGCGGCATTCCGGACAGATGAAATCAAAAGAACACCGCCCACTCCTCAAGATGAGATGAGAGCAGGAATGAGTTATTTCCATGAAACTATTTGGAAAGGTGTTCCTAAGTTTCTGCGCCGTGTAGACACGGCTCTCAAAAACATTGGGATCGAAGAACGTGTTCCATATAATGCTCCATTGATTCAATTCTCTTCTTGGATGGGTGGTGATCGTGACGGTACATTTCTATAACTCCCCCTCTCTAAGCTTCTCCATTTTGCTCCTTCTCTCACTGGCTTTACTTGGATATTTATGAATTTGTAGGTAATCCAAGGGTTACGCCTGAAGTCACGAGAGACGTATGTTTGTTAGCTAGAATGATGGCTGCCACTATGTACTTTAACCAAATCGAAGATCTTATGTTTGAGGTTTGGTTTAGATTTTTTTTTCAGTTTAATCTCCTTGTTTTCTATACGTATGTATTGCCTCAATTCGTTTGTCCTGCTCCTTTGATAGTTGTCTATGTGGCGTTGCAATGATGAGCTGCGTGTGCGAGCTGATGAAGTTCACGTAAATGCAAGGAAAGACGCTGCAAAACATTATATAGGTAAGAAAAGGACCCTTGTGGACCTTTTTGTTTATGTTTAAGCTTTGGGTTTTAAATCGATTTAATTTGTAACCGTTCATTCTNAAAAGACGCTGCAAAACATTATATAGGTAAGAAAAGGACCCTTGTGGACCTTTTGTTTATGTTTAAGCTTTGGGTTTTAAATCGATTTAATTTGTAACCGTTCATTCTTGATGCAGAATTCTGGAAGTCAATTCCTACAACCGAGCCATACCGTGTGATTCTTGGCGATGTAAGGGACAAGCTTTATCACACACGTGAACGTGCTCGTCAATTGCTCAGCAATGGAATCTCTGATGTCCCTGAAGAAGCTACTTTCATCAACTTGGAAGAGGTATCATTGCAATTGCAATCCTTAAGTCCCGGTTCTGATTTGGTACTAATCCCCTCTCTCCTTCTAATTTTGTAGTTCTTGGAACCACTTGAGCTCTGCTACCGATCGCTATGTTCATGCGGTGACCGTGCAATAGCAGATGGAAGCCTTCTTGATTTTTTGAGGCAAGTCTCAACCTTTGGGCTCTCTCTTGTGAGACTTGACATCAGGCAAGAATCTGACCGCCACACCGATGTATTGGATGCTATCACAAATCATTTAGATATCGGATCCTACAGAGACTGGTCTGAAGAACGCCGTCAAGAATGGCTTTTATCCGAGCTAAGCGGCAAACGTCCGCTTTTTGGTGCTGATCTTCCTAAAACTGAAGAAATCGCTGATGTTCTCGACACGTTTCATGTCATAGCCGAGCTACCATCAGACAGCTTTGGTGCTTACATTATCTCTATGGCAACAGCGCCTTCTGATGTATTAGCGGTTGAGCTTTTACAGCGGGAGTGCCACGTGAAACGGCCTTTGAGAGTTGTTCCGCTATTTGAGAAGCTAGCGGATCTTGAAGCAGCTCCTGCAGCAGTTGCTAGGCTCTTTTCTGTTGACTGGTACAAGAATCGGATTAACGGTAAGCAAGAGGTTATGATTGGTTATTCCGATTCAGGGAAAGACGCTGGACGTTTATCTGCTGCTTGGCAGTTATACAAAGCTCAAGAAGAGCTTGTGAAGGTTGCTAAAGAGTACGGTGTGAAGCTGACAATGTTTCATGGTCGTGGTGGCACTGTCGGAAGAGGAGGTGGACCTACCCATCTTGCTATATTGTCTCAGCCACCAGATACCATTAATGGTTCGCTCCGTGTCACGGTTCAAGGTGAAGTCATCGAGCAATCTTTCGGAGAGGAACATTTATGCTTTAGAACGCTTCAGCGATTCACCGCTGCTACACTTGAGCACGGTATGCATCCTCCAGTTTCTCCAAAACCGGAATGGCGCGCTTTGCTCGATGAAATGGCGGTTGTTGCAACAGAAGAGTATCGGTCTGTTGTATTTCAAGAACCTCGGTTTGTCGAGTACTTCCGCCTCGTAAGTATTGCACTCACTCAATATCTTAAGACCACTTCCCACACAATCATACAAATTTCAACAGAATATTTAAAATCGATTGCAGGCTACACCGGAACTGGAATATGGGCGTATGAACATCGGAAGCAGACCTTCAAAGAGGAAACCGAGCGGTGGCATTGAATCTCTCCGTGCGATTCCTTGGATCTTTGCTTGGACTCAAACAAGATTCCATCTTCCTGTATGGCTTGGATTCGGAGCAGCGATTGGACACGTGATCGAAAAAGACGTCAGAAACCTCCATATGCTTCAAGATATGTACAAACACTGGCCTTTCTTTAGAGTCACCATTGATCTAATCGAAATGGTTTTCGCTAAAGGAGATCCTGGTATCGCTGCTTTGTACGATAAGCTTCTTGTTTCAGAAGAACTCTGGCCTTTTGGTGAAAAACTCAGAGCTAATTTCGTAGAAACAAAGAAACTCGTCCTCCAGGTAAAAAAAAACAGAGCAAATCTTCATCTTCTTATTGATTCTTCAAGACATTTTTTTCTGAACCCCTTCGTTTTTTTTTTCAGACTGCTGGACACAAAGATCTGCTTGAAGGAGATCCTTACTTGAAACAGAGACTGAGACTCCGTAATTCCCACATTACGACTCTCAATGTTTGTCAAGCATACACATTGAAGAGAATCCGTGATCCGAGTTACAATGTGACTCTGCGACCTCACATCTCCAAGGAGATTGCGTCATCGAGCAAATCAGCGCAGGAACTCATCGAGCTTAACCCGACGAGCGAATACGCGCCTGGGCTCGAAGATACACTCATCTTGACCATGAAGGGTATTGCCGCAGGTCTGCAAAACACCGGTTGATTAAAGAAAAAAAGAGAGCAAACTTTGAATCTCTTTTTTTTATCTTCCTCCACAGATTCGAAAATAATAATTTATACGGTTGGACTATGTATTCATCCACCGTAAAAATGTGATCTTTGTGTACGATTTCTTCGAGGTCATGAACACGTGCTCTGTTTTCTCTAGGCACACAAAACAGAGCAAAAGAAGAATCGTTTCTTGTTTGTTTTTAAGATCTTTATCATGGTTAATTTTATTTACCTTTGAATTTCAGTTTGGTTTTAATTTCTTTTTCAGTTTTATCACTTATGCAATTTAGCTTTGGATTTAGTTCCGTTTTAGTTCCTTATAAGATACTATATTAAAGTTAGAGGTGAAAGATTAAAAGAACCGGAGTCTCTCTCTTTTTTTCATCTTCAGCCATTGATCTCGTTTCTGCTTTGCTTCATTGACGACACGGCTGCCGCTCTCCTTTTCCTCTTTCAACTTTGTACAACGCTTTGGGTGTTGTTGTCTGCGCGCGTTATCTTCAACTGAGGAGACACTTGTTTGTTTGATCTTCTTTTCTTCAATGGCGATTCATCTTTCTCCTGGCGTGCCTTGTTGGCTCAACAGTCCCTCACCTTTCTTTTGTTTTCTCTTTTCGGGATTGGTGCCATCCTTTGGCTCTCGGTGTTTGTGAGGCTAGCGGCGTTGGCTCGATTGTCTGGTGTGCCACTTGCCTTGCCGGTTGCTCAGTCGATGGTCTAGATCGGCTTAGTTTGTGGTTTGACTCTGTCTCCTTCTATTTGTGGGCTAGTCAGTGATAGATAACGAATAATTATGTTCGGAACAGTCTTAACTTCATTAGGATCTCATAGAATATATCCCAGAAATATTGTAACAAACATGACTATGTACATCAATACAAAATGGAGAGATTCACAAACTTATATGGTATCATATTCACAACGATCTTATGACATATTTAGCTCGATCTCTTCTCTTTTTCTTCTCTTTTATCTCTGTTTTCTTATCCCTTCTCTTTCCCTCTCTTCTAAAATGGCTGAAGCTCCTCCATGAGAGAGAGTTTTTGGCGTGAACAACATTCGTTCATTCATACCTATCCTACTCGACTTAAACGAGCTTAATTATGATGCATGGAGTGACCTTTTCAACACTCACTGTTTCTCTTTTGATGTTCTAGGACACCTTGACGGATCTCTGCTCCCAACCGGAGCCGATGATACACCTTGGCGCAAGAGAGACGGCATAGTAAAAAATTGGCTATACGGGACCCTGGCGGAAGACACACGTCAACATTCATTCAAAACTGGAGACACAACACGTGAACTCTGGCTCTAAATCAAAGATATTTTCTGCAGCAACAAAGAGGCTCGTGCAATCCAACTCAGACGCAGATCTTCGCTCAGCCGAGATCGGAGACATGACTGTCCAAGCATATTGTCAAAGGCTCAAATCGATATCTGAGTTGCTTGCCAACGTTGATGCTCCCATTACAGAGAGTGTTGGACCAATTTTTGGTCAAACCAAATTAAGTCAATGGGCCAAATGGTTTGAAC
>OVAO01002579.1:0-12540 GCA_900406285.1 Biscutella auriculata
TGGTTCGACATTTTAAACCCTTATATACTACATTTGATTAATAAGAGGAAAAATCCTTCTTATCAATTACTTTCCAAGAGAATGAGGACGACCAGGCAGGGAGAGGTCAAGCTCTAAACACGCCAACACCGCCCCTCGAGTTCTTGGGGAATAATCAAACAGTTCGAGAAAACCTAGAGTACGAGAACTTGAGAAAAAAGTTAGAAAAAACGACGCTGAAAGTTTGGATCTAAATTCAAAAATTCACAAAGCGATCAACGCAGCACCTGAAATTGATAGGGTGATAGAAGAAACAGAGAGAACACCGTTCTCCAGTCGCATAACAAACACGTTGCTAAAGGATACCGGAAAATTAAGACTACCAACCTACGAGGGTAATTCGGATCCNTGCACGTGCTCACTTTACCGAAGAGAAGAAAGACGCTGGCTATTGTCGAGTCTTTGCAGAGAACTTATTCGGACCCGCTTTGGATTGGTTCTCCAAACTTGAGGAGAGGTCCATTGACAATTTTACCCAATTATCCACCGCTTTTGTCAAGCATTACTCCATATTCATGGATAAGGGTACGTCTGATGCAGATCTTTGGGTTTTGTCGCAAGGAGCAACAGAACCTTTAAGGTCCTATATTGAACGCTTTTAAAATGATAAAAGTCAAAAATATATGGAATTAGCGACTCCACCGCATTAGCGGCCTTAAAACACGGATTGTGGCATGAGTGTCCTTTTCGTTTCGATCTAACTATTAATCAACCAGCCACGATCGAAGATGCCTAACATCGATCCTCAAATTGGATAATTGCCGAAGAAGAAAAAGAAGCTTTAGCCAAGAAGTTTAAAGTGAACAAAACTGTTGTAGAAAAATTTCAAAGCCTGAAGAGCCCCGAGAAAAAGGATAACAGAGAATTTCGTAATTACGGGAGCGGGGCACACACATACCACGTGGACGATGGGCCCCAACCAAGACAAATGGGATTGAATGAAAATGCATATTGCAGTATTCACAAGTGCAAAGGCCATGCGAATAGTGATTGCTGTGATTTTCTCACCAGAAAATATTTAGCAGGAGAAATCCAAGGCGTGGATGTTGATTATGAACACTCAAAACGGGAAATTTAACAAGACGTTCCCGCTGGAAAGAAATATAAACCAAATGCAGAACAAGAAACTCCGATCCTAACCCCGAGAAAACGAATCGATTTCATGATGAGTGGATCAAAACATTGTCGAATTCAGTCACCTCCATTAAGTCCCATCAGAGAAAAGCCGAATTTGGCTCAACTCGGTTTACCCCAGAACCTGGTATGGAGATATCATTCTCAGAAGAAGACACACAACACCTGGATATGCCGCATGTCGATGCATTAATCATACAACTTGATATCGGTGCTAACTGCGAGGTGTCAAGGGTGCTTATCGACACTGGGAGTTCTGTTGATGTTATGTTCCTTGACACTCTCGAAAGAATGAGAATTCCTAGAAATGAAATACAAGGACCCCCTGAACCATTGACTAGCTTTATTGGACAGACCGAAATGTCTGTCGGAACAATAAAGTTACCCGTTTCTGCCGCCGGAGTTGTTAAAATGATCGAATTTACAGTGGTGGATCGCCCCACAACTTACAATGTGATTCTTGGGACACCGTAGATCTTCACAATGAAAGTGGTACCATCTACATATCATCAATGTGTGAAATTCCCCACTCCACATGGAGTAGGAGTTATCCGAGGAAGCCAGAAGAATTCACGCATATGTTATATGAATACCCACATGTTAAAATTGCAATAGAAATTACAGAAAAATGATCGCACCTCTAGAGCAATATATGATAAAGATATGTGTTTTCCATCTGAACCTCGACAAGATCCGGTTATTCGCATGTGTATCGATGGAGCATATCCAGAAGGTTGCGTAGGCATTGGAGCAAAGTTAAAAGGAAGTATCAAGCAGGAACTCATAAGCTTTTTAAACCAGAACAAGCAAACTTTTGCATGGTCAACAGAAGATATGCTTGGCATCGATATCGAGGTGATCTCCCATGAGTTAAATGTCGATACAACATTCAAACCAGTGAAACAAAAAGACATAAACTTGGACCAGAAAAAGCCAAGCAGTCAACGACGAAGTCGAGAAATTGCTGAGAAGTGGATCCATTCGCGAGGTTAGGTATCCTGATGGGTTAGCCAATCCTGTAGTTGTAAAGAAGAAAAATGGAAAGTGGCGAATATGCGTTGATTTCACTGATCTTAACAAAGCATGTCCAAAGGATAGTTTTCCTCTTCCCCATATCGATATGCTAGTAGAAGCAACAACAGGGCATTAACTCCTCTCTTTTATGAATGCTTCCTCTGGGTACAATCAAATACGCATGAATCCTGACGACCAAGAAAAAACTTCTTTCGTAATAGATATGGGGATCTATTGCTACAAAGTTATGCCGTTCGGGTTGAAAAATGCAGGAGCCACTTACCAAAGATTGGTAAACAAGATGTTCTCAAATTATTTGGGAAAGACAATGGAGGTTTACATCGATGACATGTTAGTTAAATCACCACTCGTAGATGACCACATATCCCATTTAAAAGAATGTTTTGATGTACTAAATAGGTTTGGGATGAAACTAAATCCAACCAAGTGCACGTTTGCAGTCACTTCGGGAGAAATCCTTGGATATTTAGTCACAAAAAGAGGAATCGAAGCAAATCCAGATCATATCAACGCTCTCCTCATGATGTTGTCTCCAAAAACAAAGCGAGAAGTTCAACGGCTAACCAGACGAATAGCCGCTCTGAACATATTCATATCTCGCTCAACCGATCGGTGTCTTTCCTTTTTCAACCTCCTCAAGGGAAACAAAGAATATAAATGGGATGACAAGTGCGAAGAGGCATTTAATCAATTAAAGTCATACATGACGAAACCACCAGTTTTATCTAAACCTATTTCAGGAGAACCGTTGTATTTATACATAACTGTTTCGGTTGCAACAGTCAGTGGGATTTTGATCCGAGAAGATCAAAATGAGCAAAAACCGATTTTCTATGTAAGTAAATCATTGACTGATCCAGAAACCCGTTATCATGTCACGGAGAAATTAGCACTCGCCATAATAATGTCTGCACGGAAGCTACTCCCGTATTTCCAGTCACATTCGATTATTGTCATGACGACACAACCACTGCGAACCATTCTGTATAGCCCAAGTCAGTCTGGAAGATTGGTGAAATGGGCTATTGAACTTAGTGAGTATGATATAGAATACAAAGTGAGGACGTGTGCAAAGTCGCAAGTCCTAGCAGACTTTATTGTCGAGCTCGCTGTAGAAAATTGTTCTGATCACCCCCTTGGAACGAGGTGGACACTACATGTTGATGGAGCCTCAACAAAACATGGCTTAGGAGTAGGTATTCGAATCGTCTCTCCCACTGGAGAGGTAATCGAGCAATCATTCAGGCCAGCTTTCAATGCCACCAATAACGAGTCCGAGTACGAAGCCCTTGTTGCCGGTTTAAAGTTGGCAATCGGAATCGGCGTAAAGGAGTTGATCGCGTATTGCGATTCACAACTTGTGGCCAACCAATTTAATGGAGAATATGAAGCGAAAGACGAATGTATGGAGGCATACCTAAAAGTTGTTCAAGATTTGACCAAACATTTTAGTGATTTTAATCTCACTCGAATCCCAAGGGGGGAAAATACGTCAGCAGATGCCTTGGCGGCTCTAGCCTCCACTTCAGATCCTATGATCCGACGGATAATACCTATGGAAAGCATAAATGAACCAAGTATAGAGATCTGTCGTAATGTACTTGTTGTAGACAGCCAATCGGAGGATGCAAAAATAAGATCAGATACATCGCCAAGCTCCACAAAAGGCAATAATCCCACCAACCGTGGATTTGAACTAACCGATTGTGAGCCACTTGGCTCAAATTCAAAAGATGATGAGGGAAACACGCCCTAAGACCAATCATGTCTCCCGAGAGTCCAAATGTGCAGGATGACGACAAAATCGTCATGGGAGAATGTGCTAGCACAAATCAGAGGAATGAGTCTCAACTACAAGATTGGAGGACTCCGGTTAGAAGTTACATCATGTCTGGGGAAGTTCCTGACAAAGATGGAAAGCGAGAAAGCTAAAGATAGTAAGTGCACGTTTTTGCATAATCAAAGATACATTATACAAACGGAGCATATCAGGCCCTTATATGGTTTGCGTGAATGATGAAGAAGCTGACACAGTCATGAGAGAGGTCCATGAGGGACTCTGTGGGAACCATTCAAGTGGACGAAACCTTGCTTTCAAAATTAAGCATCAAGGATACTTCTGGCTAACAATGGTAGCCGATTGCGAGGAATACTCGCAAAATTGTGAAATGTGCCAGAGGCACGGCCCCTTAATCCATCAACCAACTGAGCAATTGTCTTCGGTATCATCTCCGTATCCTTTTATGAGATGGTCCATGGACATTGTTGTACCATTACACCCGTTAATCGGAAACGTGAGATTCATGTTGGTCTTAACGGATTATTTCTCTGAATGGATTGAGGCTGAAGCCTACAAAAGTGTCACAGATTGTCACAGATGTCGTAGTCCAAAATTTTTTCTGGAAAAACATAATATGTCGACATGGGTTGCCATTTGAGATTGTAACGGACAATGGATCTCAATTTATCTCAAATAAATTTGAAGGATTTTCTGAGAATGGAAGATTCGTCTGAGCAAATCAACCCCCCGATATCCGCAAGGAAACGGGCATGCTGAAGCCGCTAACAAATCGATTCTTAACAACTTAAAGAAAAGACTCGGAGCCCATAAAGTTGGGTGGGCGGATGAACTCCCTGGTGTTTTATGGGCATACCATACTACACCTCAAAAAGCAAGAGGCGAAACCCCCTTTTCATTAGTTTACGGGGCCGAAGCAATTTTCCCAGCAGAGGCGGCCATACCCACCCTTAGACGAACAACCAGTCCAGAAAATGAGCCAGAAATGACGAAATGCTCATGTATAGTCTAGACACCATTAATGAGCGACGAGATCAAGCTCTGATTCGTATGCAAAACTACCAACAAGCTACAACACGTTAATATAACTCCAAGATTAGACCGAGGAGGTTTGACATTGGAGAGTTGGTCCTCCGACGAGTTTTTGAAAACACCGCCGAATACGGAGCATGGAAGCTTGGAACCAATTGGGAAGGACCTTACACAATCACAAAAATCGTTAGAAACGGGGTTTATGAACTCGAATCTACGGATCAAGTCCCAATGCAACGCTCGTGGAATGCAAGGAATCTAAAGAAATATCATTATCAAAAATCCTAGAGCTTGAAGATGGCTTTGTTGTTTTTCAAGTTTTTAATATAGTCTCCTCACATTCTAGTAGTTCGTTTTTAACCTCATTCGTTTTTAATCACAAAAAAAGGAATTTGATATAGGTAATGAAGTAATCTTTTTCAAACCGCAAGGAAAATGAAGAAAGTCAAAAGTGCTATAAGACCAAAATCAAAATAACATATGATACTATGATCGAATGAAATCGAGATTATCTCGAGTAAAAAAAAAAAAAATCTGAAGGCATCAATACGCCATGATCTAATTGAAACCAAGACAATCTCGAGTAATATATACACGAATGTATATATAAATCAAAATGGCATATTGTGCTTTGATCGAAAAAAGTCGGGATCATCTCGAGTTAAAAAAAAAAAATCTAAAGGCATCAATATGCCATGATCTAATTGAAACCGAGACAATCTCGAGTAATATATACACAAATGTATATATAAATCAAAATGACATATTATGCTTTGATCGAATAAAACCGAGATCATCTCGAGTAAAAAAATAAATAATCTCTGAAGGCATTAATATGCCATGATCTAATTGAAACCGAAACAATCTCGAGTAATATATACACGAATGTATATATAAATCAAAATGGCATATTATGCTTTGATCGAATAAAGCCGGGATCATCTCGAGAACAAAAAAACCGAAGGCATCAATACGCCATGATCTAATTGAAACCAAGACAATCTCGAGTAATATATACACGAATGTATATATAAATCAAAATGGCATATTATGGTTTGATCGAATAAAGCCGGGATCATCTCGAGTAAAAAAAATAATAATAATATGAAGGCATCAATATGCCATGATCTAATTGAAACCGAAACAATCTCGAGTAATATATACACGAATGTATATAAAAATCAAAATGGCATATTATGCTTTGATCGAATAAAGTCGGGATCATCTCGAATAAAAAAATAAAAATAAAAAAATAATCTCTGGAGCATCAAATATGCCATGATCTAATTGAAACCGAGAAAATCTCGAGTAATATATACAGAAATGTATATATATACCAAAACGGCATGCTTTGATCGAATAAAATCGAGATCATCTCGAGTAAAAAAAAAAAAAATTTGAAGGCATCAATTTGCCGTGATCTAATTGAAACCGAGACAATCTCGAGTAATATATACATATGTATATATAAATCAAAACGCGGTATGTGCTGCCGAAATGGCACAATTATGCTTTGATCGAATAAAACCGAGATCATCTCGAGTAAAAAAAAAAAATCTATGAAGGTATCGATATGCTCTGATCTAATTGAAACCGAGACAATCTCGAGTAATATATACACAAATGTATATATAAATCAAAATGGCATATTATGCTTTGATCGAATAAAACCGAGATCATCTCAAGTAAAAAAAAAAAAAATCAGAAGCAATCTCGTACGGGCTGAACCGGATAGTCTCATGCTTTAAGACGTTAAACCAAAGTGCATAAGAGAAAATGAATCCTACTGGATTGGGCTTAGAAGGCTCATCTCTTATCCATTTTATTATTTGAAGTGATTATGCTCATTAATCTATCTCGGCAATGAGCAACTCCATATTAAAGTGCAGAAGCACCTCTACAAAGTACGATGTCTAAGCTTTTTATACAGGAAGTCAAGTATAGAATTAAGAGTCGACCAATTTCATTATTCATCAAAATGGCGGAAACAAGGAATCAAAACAACAACTTAAAATTCAAATTCATAAGTGAAAAACAAGCAAAAGTTATCAAAGCAGAAGAAGTTTTCCAACATTCTCAAACGATGTTTGAATTCTCTCCAACTGACAACCCTCCAAGCAGACTCATGTTGGTGTTATGAGTATTTATTCTGATTCAATTTCAAGCTGGTTTAGTTTGATTGATGGTTCAACATGGTTATTGTTCCGGTTTGGTTTAATGACATTTTGCTCAAGCTTAAGTGAAGTCTCTTATCGCGAGAGAGGGTTTGCTTATCGTTTTAAAAACTCATCCTCAAGCCTTTTGTTTGTTATCATTCTGTTTTGTAACAGAATTGTCGATCGTTGTTGTAGATCGGGTTCTTGCTCTTTGGAGCTGTAATCTTCTTCTTCGAGTGAGTGATTTGCCGGATTATTTGGCTCCGGTGATTAGCTTTCCATATCGGAAGTGAACACCGGATAAACAAAATCTTTTCTCGTCTTCTTCTTTCTACTTCCTTGACAAACGAGTGATGCAAATCGATTCTTGAGAGTTCAGTGAGGTTAATCACTTAAATCCTCATGGTGGACTATAACAAAGTGGTATCAGAGCCATGTTCTATAAGCGATTATATGTCTACTCCTCAAATCGGAATTTTTGACCGCACCAGAGACTTCTCGTTATGGAAGATTCGAATGTTGGCACACATCGGCTATCTTGGACTGAAGGACATCTTGACATATTCAAAGCTCGAGATGGATACTCCAGTCACAAGCGCCGAAGAGAAACAATCACTCGACGATGACAAAAGGGTCCCAAAGATCAATCAATGAAAGGCATTCAAGATCCAGTCAAGATTGAGAAATCAGAGAAGGTCAAGAACTTCATCATAATGCATGTTGGAAATCAAGTCCTCAGAAAATTGAATGTGGAAGAGAATGCTGCAGTGCTATGGTCTCTCCCGAATCGTCTGTATATGGAAAGTTCTCTCCCAAATCGTATTCATTTACAATTGAAATTCTATACGTTTAAGATGATAGATTCAAAAACCATAGATCAAAATCTTGATGATTTCTTGAAAATTGTTGCTGAATTGAATAATCTTAGGATTGCTATTACTGATGAAGTGCAAGCTATCTTGTTGCTAACATCTTTGCCAGGAATTCGATCAATTGAAGCACACCTTGAAATATGGAAGGGAATCATTGACAGTAGATGAGGTCGTCTCTGCAGCTAAATCTCGAGAACTTGAGATCGTTGAGATGACAAAGTCTGACAAAGGAGCTGCTGCAGTCTTGTACACACATGAAAGAGGACGATCAACAACAAGAAGTTCAAAAGGACCAAACAACAACAAGCACAGAAGCAGATCAAATTCTAAAACTAAACTCACCTGTTGGTTTTGCAAGAAAGAAGGACATATAAAGAAAGATTGTTATGCCCGAAAGAGGAGCATAGAAAACTCATAACATAGTGAAGTTGGTGTTGTTACAGACAACATTGTGTATTCTGAGACACTCAATATGCAACAACAAGATTCAAAAGACACATGGGTGATCGACTCTGGCTGTACTTATCATATGACGTCAAGAAGTGATTTGTTCTCAAACTTCAACAAGAATGCTGCCACTTTGATTCTTCTTGGAGATGATCATACAGTTGAAGCCAGAGGTTCTGGTACTATAAGAATCTACACAAATGGAGGCACCATTACCAGACTAAACGATGTCAGGTATGTTCCCAATCTTAGAAGGAATTTGATTTCAATAGGTACCTTGGACAAGCTTGGTTATAGACATCAAGGAGAGAGTGGAAAACTAAGCTTCTACAAGAATGATAAGTTGGCCCTTAGTGGAAATCTCAAGAATGGTCTATACGTCCTAGGTGGAGAAACTGAAGCTGGTGAAAGCTGCAATACAGAAACTACCATGAGTATGACAGCTTAATGGCATTGTCGGCTAGGACATATGAGCTTCAACAATCTGAAGACTCTGAGTGGAAAAGGATTAATTCAAAAAAAGACATCAAGGATCTACCATTCTGTGAAAACTGCATCATGGGAAAATCAAAGAAGTTAAGTTTCAACATTGGGAAACATGTCACAGAGGATATTTTGAGCTATATTCATGCAGATCTATGGGGATCTCCGAATGTCACACCTTCCCTATCAGGAAAACAATATTTTCTGTCAATGATAGATGACAAAACGATAAAGGTTTGGCTAATGGTTCTAAAGACTAAAGATGAAACTTTTGAAAGGTTCTGCGAATGGAAACAGTTGGTTGAAAATCAAGTTCACAAGAAGGTTAAAACTCTTAGAACAGACAATGGTCTTGAGTTTTGTAACATCAAGTTCGACGCATTCTGCAAAGAAAATGGAATTAAAACACATCACAGCTGCACTTACACTCCCTAGCAAAATGGAGTTGTAGAAAGAATGAATCGAACAATGATGGAAAAGGTAAGATGTATGCTCAATGAATCAGGTCTCGAAGAAAGGTTATGGGCAGAAGTTGCAGCTGCTGCTGTATACTTGATCAATCGTTCTCCTTGTTCTGCCATTGAACATAACATTCCAGAACAACTATGCTCAACAAGAAACCAGGTTATCAACACTTAGAGAGGTTTGGCTCTATGGCATATGTCCACCAAGATCAAGGGAAGCTAAAGCCGAGAGCATTGAAAGGAATTTTTCTTGGTTATCCTCAAGGCATAAAGGCTATAAGGTTTGGTTACTTGATTCTGAAAAATATGTTGTTAATAGAAATATTATTTTCAATGAACAACAGGTTTATAAAGATCTGAAACTTGAAGCTGGAACTAATGTCAAGGAATCACTATCTGATAAACCTCAAGGTATGATCTCAATTCTAAATCTAAAATCTTTTGCTAGAAATTCTGCAGGGAATACAACTGCAGGTGGAGCATCATCATCATCAGGACAAGTGATTCACAACATAGACGACGTTTCTGAAGAAGAAGTAACAAATACTGATGAACCTCATAGTGATCATATGGATCTTCAGAACTACAATCTGGCTAGAGATCGTCCACAAAGAGAACCTGTTCCTCCAGCTTGGTTATCAGACTACTCCAACATTGCCTTTGCTCTCTTAACATCAGAAGAGGTTGAAGGTTCTGAGCCAAATTGTTTTCATGAAGCTGTTAAACACAAAGAATAGGAAAATTGGAAGAAAGCTATGGCTGAGGAGATGCAGTCCTTGATTAAAAATCAAACATGGGAAATCATAGATCGACCAAACGACAAGAAGGTGATAAGCTGCAGGTGGCTATTCAAAATCAAACCTGCAATTCCGAATCTTGAGTTTCTCAGGTACAAAGCTAGACTAGTGGCAAGAGGCTTTACTCAAAGAGAAGGAGTTGATTATGAAGAAGTGTTTGCACTAGTTGTGAAACACATATAAATTTGAATTCTTATGTCCATTGTGGTGAACAAAGACCTTGAGTTGGAACAGATGGACGTCAAGACTGCTTTTCTTCACGGGGATCTCGATCAAGTCTTATACATGGAACTTCCAGAAGGTTATCAGCCAAATTCAAAGGGAGACAAGGTCTGCTTTCTCAAGAAATCACTCTACGGATTTAAGCAAGCACCTAGACAATGGAATAAGAGATTCAATGCCTTTATTATATCTCAAGACTTCATCAGAAGTGAGCAAGACTCTTGTGTCTACATAAAAGATGTAGGTACTGATGAGTTTGTGTACTTGCTCTTGTATGTTGATGACATACTTCTTGCTGCAAGAGATATGTCTGAAATTGTGAAGCTGAAGAAGACTTTGAGTAAAGAATTTGAAATGAAAGACGTGGGAGCAGCTAGCAGGATTTTAGGAATTGACATTAAAAGAGACAGACAACGAGGTAGTCTGATCCTTTCTCAATCTACATATCTTGAGAAGGTTGTTCAACATTTTAACATGAAGGACTCAAAGTTTGTATCTACACCTATTGGAACTCATTTTAAACTCGCAGCTATAGGACACAATGATGAAAGGATTGATGCTGAGAAAACTCCATATTCAAGCGCTGTTGGAAACATCATGTATGCTATGGTCAGCACTCGTCCAGACATGGCTTATGCTCTTGGTCTAGTAAGCAGGTTTATGAGCAATCCTGGTAATGTTCACTGGGAAGCAGTAAAATGGCTACTCCGATATGTAAATGGATCATCTTCTCGAAGTCTGTGTTCTCCAAATCCAAGGAATTCAAAGTTCGAGGCTATCGTGACTCTGATTTTGCTGCTGATTTGGATAAACGAAGATCCATCAGTGGATATGTCTTCACTGTGGGTGATAACACTGTCAGTTGGAAGTCAAGCTTGCAACGAATCGCCTTTCAACTACTGAAGCAGATTATGTTGCTTTAACTGAAGCCATTAAGGAAGCCATTTGGATTAAGAATCGCAAGCAAGAAATGGGTTTTAAACAGCATAAGGTCTCTGTCTGGTGTGATTCTCAATCTGCAATATGCTTATCAAAGAACAAGGTCTTCCACGAGAGGACAAAGCATGTGTCTGTCAAATACCACTTCATCAGAGACATTATCGAAGATGGAGAGATCGAATTCTTGGAGATACATACATCGAGAAATCCAGCAGATATGTTAACCAAATGCATTCACTCAAGCAAGTTTGAAGCAGCTCTGGAGCTGCTAAAACTGTCTCAGTAATCTCCTAGATGATTACTGCCAGAGGTTAAATCCATGTTTGTGAAATTCTTAAGCTCGTTGAAGAAATTTGAATCAAGGTGGAGTGTTATGTGTATTTATTCTGATTCAATTTCAAGCTGGCTTAGTTTGATTGATGGTTCAACATGGTTATTGTTCCGGTTTGGTTCAATGACATTTTGCTCAAGCTTAAGTGAAGTCTCTAATCGCGAGAGAGGGTTTGCTTATCGTTTTAAAAACTCATCCTCAAGCCTTTTGTTTGTTATCATTCTGTTTTGTAACAGAATTGTCGATCGTTGTTGTAGATTGATAAACATAATTTTTTTGGGGTTTCTTATGATGGTTTATCAATGAAGTATAGGGAAGATGGGTGATCGAGGTTGTCGAACCAACTCGGGGGTAATTAACTCACAAATCCTATGATAGATTTTGCTAAGTCTAGGCAACACAAAAGGGGTTTGTTTGTCACTAACAACTCCTAAGCAATTAAATAAAACAAAGCAATAAACTGAAAATGAAAGCAAATACACTAAACTGCAAATGATAAAAATCAGAAATTAAAAGCAAACTTATGGATAAGGGGGTTGATAATCGATAGGAGTTTTCATGCTAGAATGGTTGACTAACTACCCTTGGCTTATTCTATGTCTAGGAATCTCTAAACTAGACTAGCTCTCTCTCGCACAACTAGACCGTTTTCTAATCCTACCATTACACAAATCACTTAGACACAATTCCATACAACAATTAATCGATAACTTAAACAATCTCTTGGAAAGAAGCGACTAACAACTTATTCACTTAATTCGAGAATCCTATCAAGAACCTCTCGGGTGATA
>OVAO01002580.1:0-11500 GCA_900406285.1 Biscutella auriculata
GTTGATTGTATCATCTAATTTATAACTGTTTATTTATGTTTGATAGACAAAAATAATAACATATAAAGTTGTTTACTTTTGTTTCTTAAAAATAAAAAGATGTAAACCATTGATTATCAATAATAAAATCATAAACTCACGAACATGCTGATAAGTTTTTATATATTTTTGTATTCTTTTGGTTTAATTTCGTCAAAGACACGTGTACAAACAATTATTTTATGGTATCTTCAATGATCCATATTAGTATGTTTTACAAAAATTTACCTATTTTAGGATTTGTTCATAAAAATACGGTGTGGACAAATCCATGATCTAATTCACAATGCTAAAGAATTGCAATTAGAGAATGTGATTTTTCTTTCAAATTATAATCATTTTATTCATATAATAATTCATAATTTGTAATTGATCAAGTTCATCTGGTGGTAATATAGTTAATAACCACATTAACACAAATTAATTTAATCATTTTGGATCCATACATAAAGAATAAATCAAACTTTCATGTGCAACTTTGTATAATCAACACAACTATATTCTAATATGTGATGATATTAAATGGACTTATATAGTTACATATAACAAGAATTTGGTTTAGTCTAATATATATATATATATGACTAGTTTAATATTATCAATTTTTAAAAAGGTTTAAATAGTAAATATTTGTTATTACTTTTATTTGAAAAATGAAAATCATTATTAATTTATTATTTAAAAAAAAATCTTAAAAATAAAATAGTAAAATTATAAACTATATAACTTTATACTATTTTATCATTTTAGAGTAAATAATTTTAAATATTAAATATTCACTATTTGGAAAGAAATAATATATTGATTTTATGATAATATGCACAAATTCAATACCCTTTTCAATAATTTCAAGTGTCAATTATAACCTTTCTTAATGTAATTATTTTCAATGTCTAATGTCAATTGGCTAAACAAGCAATAAACTATTATACTTCACAACTAATAGTATAACCCTTAAATATTAAATTTTAATGATATATGTTTCCTTTAATAAAGATAACAAAAATATTGATTGTTATGATAAAATATTCAAAATTAAACATATTTCCTAATTTTTTTTCAAGTGACAATTATAGTTTTTATTATTATAGATTTTTTTTTACTTAATCATGAGTATAATAAATACTATCCCAATTTTTTCACAGATTGTAACTATTTAAAAATTATTTCTTCAAAACTAAACATCTTTCTGAATTTATTTCTTAATCAATTATATGTGACTATGTAACAATAAATGAATAACAAAATGAAGAGAGATAATTAAAAAAAAAAAAATCAAACACTAATAATTATAAATCTGGATAGTTTTTGTATATCTATGACTATAAATACAGTGTTATTCTCATCTTCCATATTACACAAGCCATTTCTAATACACATTTTCTCTCTAGAAAATTTTATAATCTCTCTTACTCACACACTTGAAGAAAATGAAATTCTCTCAACGTTTTCTCTCAATCATTCTCCTAATCTCCTTCATGATTGTTGTTGCTACAGGTTCATTAGTCATGTCATAAACAACATCTTATTTTTCATATATGTGAAAACATCATCACTTTATTATAAGAACATATGCACATTGATAAGATTTTGTTTAGTTCTTTAGAATTTTTATAGGTTTTATCTTTTGTGTTGTGTTTGTCCGTTTGTTTGGACTTTTATTTCTAATACATATCTAATTTAGATAATAAATTATATAGTCGATTTAACTTGTGTGAATTGTTATATCCGCTGTTTTAACTCACGAGATTTATTATATCTCTCTCCTAATATCTTTATGGTTTGGTTATAATATTTGACGACAAAAAAGTCATATACAGATTGATTTGTGTTTTTGTTTTATAGAAATGGGATCTGTGGAAGCAGCAATATGTGGGAGAACGAGCAAATTTTTCAAAGGAATATGTTCAGATTCGGAAGTATGCAAACATACATGCACCACCACCGAAATTTTCACAGGTGGTTTTTGTAAGGGAACCACTAGTTGTTTTTGTACCAAACCATGTTTTCTTGATCATGACAATAATTAATATCCTCAAAAACTATAATTACATAAACTCTTTATGTTAATGAATTCATCTAAATTTTTTACTTATAATTCATGTTTTGTTGAGATAACATGTAAGCGGTTTGATTATCAGTAATTTATTTTTCTTAAAATATATAATACATGCTTTGTTTAACTATATAACATATTGCCATTGATAACCAAAAAATACAACATATTGTCATTATCAAAAATCTATTCAATAAACACATTTAATCCAATAATAAAACACTGAACATTTTTAAGTATTGGATCGAGATTTTAAATTTTTATAGAAACATTTGTTTCTCTTATTTATTAAAAGTTTATCTAATAAGCCGACCCTTTATAATCTTGACAAAAAAAAATATATTTATCTGATAATTTCATTATCTTAAATACTAATCTTGTAAATCTTAATCCAAGGAGATACTGAAATCTCTTATTAAAAACTATCAAAATAAATCTCGTATAATTTTTTTTGCAACATATTCATAATTTATAAACTGAAAATACAAACCTCTATATGAAAAGTATATTTCTTAAGAACTAATTCAAATATCAATTAAAAAATTACATTTTGGGGGTAAAATGGTAAGAGAATATGCACATAACAAAATTTAGGGATTTTGATTGGTTCTTCAAAGCAACAATACAATAATAAACAATGAAGAACCTCCTTACTTAAACCTATCTGTAAGCAAAATTACTCTATAATCTTCTTTCCTTCCCAAGCTTCAGAGCTTAACGTCTGCAACAAAAGACTTTCAAGTTTTATCTCTCAGATTTTGATATCTTATCACTCAACATTTGCTTACATACCTTCAGCTCTTGTCGATGAAACAACATTCAATCGATTAGCTTCTCCTTGGATTGGTATCGAACCAAACAGGGAAACTGCAGTAGCTGGTAGATTCTCAGGAGAATCTTAGGCTGAAGAGTCCATTCTCTTTCTTGCTCTTCTTCATGTTCTCAGAAGAAACAAGGCTTGGATCCAAATATTTGAATCAGTCATCAAAGGTCAAAGAGATTGGACCTCTCGAGTTTCAGATGTTTGGAAGTGCATTACTGTTGTCACTGGTCAAAAGCTGATGCTTCATCAAATAACTCTGCAACTCTACAGCTTCGGTTATACATCCAAGCTCATAGTGTTTCTTCAAAACACTAATACACAAAATCTCATCAGGGAGGATTCCTTCCCCAATCATTTCCTCTAGGAAGGATCTAGCTTTCTGCAACTGATTGAATTGAGATAATCCCCAGACTAATGAAGTATAAGCAAGCAAATCAAGGTTCATACCAATCTCAGCCATTTTGTCTCGTAAAGCTAAAGCCTCTAGCATATTCCCTTGCTTCAAGTTCCCATCCATTAACGATGTGTATGCAGTTCTGTCTGGAACTAGACCCTTCTGAACCATTTGTTCAAAAAGAGTCGTCGCAGCCTCAACTTGATTCACCTTACAGAGACCATCAATCATCGCCGTGTATATTGCTGTGTTAGCTTGTAGTCCAAAATCGTTACTTATCCTCCCGAAATAATCAATAGCTTTAGAAACCAACTTGTTTTTGCACAGTCCATCGATCAAAACGCAAAAGGTAACAACTGTGACCTCGATATCAAGTTCTAGCATCTCGTCCAGTAGATGCAATCCCTCACTGGGATTGCCTGACTTAAAGTAAGCATCCATTAATGTTGTGTAGATCAACGTATTCGCTTTGATTCCAGCTTCCTGCATTTCTTTCATCACTAACTTAGCAGCGTCGATCTTCTCTAGACCGCACAAACCCCATATGAAGGTTCCATAGAGAAGTAAATCCGGTTTAATACGTCTATCCTTCAATTCGTTAAGAAGCTCTAAAGCTCTGTCCATGTTTTTCGCCTTTATATATCCATGAATCAGAGCGTTGTAACATGCAAGATTTGGATTCACACCAGCTGTAAACATTTTTCTGAAAAGTTCTTCAGCTTCTTTCGTTCTCTCTGCATCACAAAGGCCATCGATCAGTGCACTGTAAGTAACCACATTCCATTCCATGCCCACCTGAGACATCTCATTAGCCAGCGTAAAAGCATCTGAAAGATTACCGATTTTACAATTGGCATCAATTAGAGAAGTAAAGGTATACTCATTAGGCACAAGACCAGCTCTGCTCATGTCAAGATACAGCTTGATGGCTTGCTGCATCATACCCTCTTTACAAAAAGCATCAACTAAAGTGCTGTAGCTCACAACATTCGGTTTCAACCCACTTTGCTTCATCTCCCTGTAAAACTCCAAACCTTTAGGCAATTTCCCATATTTACAAAAGCAATTGATCAGCGCGTTGTAAGTTATAACATCAGGCTCGCAGCTCATAATCTTCATTTCCTCGAAAATATAAACCATATCATCTAATCGACCAAACTTCCCATAACCATCAATCATTGAATTATATGTAACAGTGTCTGGAATTAAACCTCTAAATCTCATTTCTTCAAACAAGCCTCTTGCAGCTTCTATATCTCCGTCTTTACACATACAATCTATCATTATGTTGTAAGTAAAGACAGTCGGTTTCGAACCAGCACCAATCATGTCTTTGAAAAATCTCTTCATCCCATCTGTCTTCCCCAATTTGGCAAACCTATGTAATAAACCATTGCAAGACCGAGTGTTTGGGAAAACCCTGAATCTCTTCATCTCAGAGAAACACTGGGTAGCTTCGTCAAGCTTTCCTAGATCAATCAAAACACCAAACAAGGCATCAAAAACCCCAAAACCAGGAACACACACATTCCTTGTAGACCATAGAACATTGAAAACTTGGCCGTCAGGGAATTCATCAACCATCTCTCTAATCAGTCTATTAGCATCATTATACATTCTAGCAAAAAACAGAATGTGCACTACTGTACAGTAAGATTCAATGGTGTGCTTACACCCATTACGGTTCATTGACCATTTGAAGAATTTGAGAGCTAATTTTGGATCTTCTTTCAATTCAACGAGAACCCTTGGAACCAAAATCGAAGCCGATGTCGAATCAAACAATTTCTCAATCTGGGGATCATCCCATTGGTCATTCGAAACAACCTTACGGATCCAATCTCTACGGAAATCTTCGGAATAAGTTGAAGAACCGGTTTTACTAACGAAAGGGTATCGAATGATGCAGAGAAAACTAGTGAACCAAACTAAAGGACACGAGATAAAGGAAGCTTGAGAAGGAGATGAAAGAGGAAAAGAGAGAGGTCCTGGACTTTGAGAGAGAGAAGAGGAACAAGGGCTTACGTGGCGAGGGAATCTGCGATTAAAGTTGCGAAGAGAACAGAACATTTTCAAGAAAAAAGTTCAAAACAAATAAAACGAGCTTCATTGTTTAGCTCAGAGACATGGCGTTTCTACTATTCCTCAAGTATATGACTGAAGAGGAAGAAGAAGAAGAAAATAGGGTTTATGAACTCTGGGTTTTGTTGCTTTTCCTTACATCAATAGACTTATTTTAACTGTAATTTTATTGTTTTATGGATTTTAATGGGCTTTTGGTTTTAGGCTATATAGGCCCAAAAGCCTATATAAGCTTGTTAAGGGTTTTTTCACAAAAAATTCATGCATAGTAGATCTGGGGTGCTTTGACAAAAAAATGGCATTCTAGTGCAAAATCCAAAGAACTGTGTGTTTTTTTACTGTAAATGTCTTAATTTAAGAAAGATGTCACAATGTCATACATCAAAACACATTAGAAAAAAAGAATCAGAAACTTTGAGGTTGTACTTGTACCAGCGTTTCTTTTCATTCTTTTAGTGTTACAATTCAAGAAATCTTAATCAGAAAAAACTGGTGACTAAAACTCAGTACCATACCAAAGAAGATGACAACAAAAAAAGCGACTCCATTTGCATTCGGTAGAGAAGAGAAGAGAAGCAAAAGCCAATGTGTCACACACACACCATAAGTCTTCATCACTTGCTTCAAAATGCTCTTTATGACAACATCTCAACAGTCTTTTTCCCAATGTCTTCTTCTTCTTCTTCTTCACCGCCACCTCCTTCTATTGCTTCTTGTTCTCCTTCCTCAGCCGCATAAACAATTTCTTCACCTTCTGCATCTTCGCCTTCTTCATAGTTGTATTCCTCACCCTCTTCATATCCTTCCTCGTAATAGTATTCTCCGTTTAGCTCATCTCCTTCATAACCTTGCTCCTCTTCATTTCCTTCATACACTTCCTCTCCTTCCTCCATAGTTGTTCCTTCTTCTACTTCAGCTTTGTGTGTAGGTTTGGGTTCAGAGACAACCTCAGTTTTCTCCTCTGCTATGTGTTTGGTCTCATCTACAACTTCCTCTTTCGACGTTGTTCCTTGAGGTGTTTCGTCCTTGTTATTGCTGCTACCACCAGATGCAGCCGCTCTTTTTCTCTTGAGAATCTCACTAAAAGGCAATGGAGCTGCAAATGCATCTCTTGATTGCTTATGACGGTGATGATCCTCCTCCAAGCTTTTCCTCTTCCCTAGAGATGACGGCTCTGGCTTACTTTCCTCTTTGCTGCTTTTAGTATCTGCAATGCTCTTAGGAGCAGAAAAGCCTGATTTTCTTTCGTCTTCCACTTCTCTTCTTCTCTCCCACGGAGCCCTGAAACCTCTTTCATGATTACCATTATGGCTTTCTTCTAACCTACCCTTAATTCTATCTCGGAGTCTACCCTGAGATAACTCACTTCTGTCCCTTCCTCTCTCAGTTCTCCTATCAAAGTGGTGAGCCTCTTCGCCGTTGCTTCTCTCAGGAAGCTTAATTCTACCCTGAAGACGGCTACTGCTTATGGAGCTTTCCCTTGGTGTATCCCTACGGGAGTCTCTATATCCTCTTTCCATAGAAGAGTGAGGAGCAGCATAGTCGTGGCTTCCTACTGATCTCATACCATTGACTTTCCTCTGCTTACCCAAACGATATCTCAGATCCGATGCCAGTATGTTCTCTGATCTCTCATCTTCCGTGTAAACCCTTCTTTCTGTAGGATCTCCTCTCTCAGAAGAAACTCGATGGTGGCCCCATGCATACCTATCTTCCCTCTGATCATATGGATCACAACGCTGATCACGGAATGCTTCTTTATCACCATCATCTATAGCATTGAAATCGGGGTCATACTCATTCACAGAATTCCTCCCCTCCTGGCTTCTCCGTCCATATCGATCTTCAACATGATAATACTCAGAATCTCTGGCCTCGTTATCCACAAGAACATCAAACCCAGGAGACAAAGGGTCATCTGTGTCCTTACCATTGTGGAAACTGTTAAAATTATCAGATCCATATTTATGAAGCAACTGAGAGGAAGGGTTTCCTTCTGTAAAAGAAGGAACTCCCACACCCTTTTTCTGCACAACAGGTTCATAACCCACATGTTTTGGTGCATATCCTCCTTCCACGCTTGTAGTATCCCTTAGCCCTGCAGATGTGACTCTTTGTGCAGTCGATATGTCAACATGAGCTTTAACTGGCTTTGAGAGATTAGCATCAGGTAGATTCTTCTCGCCAGTGTAATTTTCAATTGGCTTTTTGGAAAAGTGAGGATCAGAAGCAGGCTTAGCTTCTACAAGATGCGGTTTTTTATAAGAAGGATTCGGTGTGTGCAAGAATGAACACATATCTCCTTTCACACACATGCCCTTTTGAAAGAAAACACATGGAACTGGTTGTTTAGCAACACCAGGATGAGCAGGTACGTGTGATGGCTGTACAGAAGCAGTAGGAGCACCTCCTTGATTCCCCAACAATCCTTCCAAAGGCTGTAAGAAAACAAAACTAAAGAGTTAGCACTTGATAATACATCATACATGTTAAACCCCAAGCAGAGATCTGTGTTGAGAAAATAAGTAAACTCACAGGATGTCGAAAGCCACATTTGGGATTCATGCAATTTCCACTCAACCAATAAAAGCAATCTCTTGGATTGACACGCGCATACTCACTGTGGCGATACTCACATTCGGCTCCCTGTTAGGAACAAAAGAAGAAACCATAAGAATCCAAATAGCTGATGATACTGTCGCAGAAAGTATAAATAAACACAGACTGATGATAATTAGAATTAGAACACAAGACCAATGGGGAAGATCAGATTATACACATTAAGCAAAATATCTCTTGCACAGAAGAAGAAAATTCATTTACAAGACTTCCTTGATAAAGCTTTTTGTAATTTTCAATCTAGTTAGAACGTAACCTGGAGAACAAAGCAACTTAGAATCACGAAGTTAGAAAATCACCAGATCTAAATTCTGCAACCAATCACGAAGATGGAAGACTAAAGTGTGTATTACATAACTTCGAGCGAAAGAAAAAACAAAAAAGAAACACGAAATCAGGTGAGAGAAAATTGAGATCTTAAATCCAAACCTTAATTGAAGCAGAAATTAGATAAGATCTAGAAGAAAACATAAATCAAATCAAATACCTTCTTGCAGGTTAAAGGAGATGCAAGAAAGTAAACGCAATCGGTGTTCCACTTTAACGCTTCTTCTTCAGCAGATGAAATATGCTCCGATTGCTTCTGCAGCTGTTGAGTCGCGGGCGCAAACATAATTTCTAAATCTCTAAATCTCTTTCTAGTAGATCGCAAAGTTTCAGATCGAAAGCCTACAAAGATAAAACACTAAGCCGTGGATAAAAGCCGATCAGAGAGTCCCGTGGAAGAAGAAACGAGCCGCCACAAAGAGCGAACCAGAGAGAAACCTGCGACTGTGTGTGCCCTTTAAAGCTAAAGCCTAAAATGGGTCTTCCTTTTTTCTTTAGCGATGGGAAAATTATAGATGAAGTTCGGTTCGTGTTGTTTATCAATCAACGAAAGACACGTGGTAACATTGTATTGGATTAGAAGTTAGCCGAATTATTTCCCCTTTTTTTTTGTAAGCCTTGAGATATTATACTTCTGGTGGAAACAGCGTTTGGAATGTTGTGAAATAAACCGACCTAAACCGAGACTGAACCGATAAGGTTATAATCCTATTGGTAAATCTTTCCCCAATCAAACCAAAGAATTCAACGAAGCAACTAAGATTGAAAAAGATCACAAGAAAGTATGCAAATCTTTTATAATACAAATGATAAAAAGATGATTTCTTGATTGGATTGGATTTTATGTTATTATTAAGAACAAAAGCTAAAACAAGAAGACAACAATGAAGGTACTTTGCCTGTCCTTCGGATTTGTTCAGCCTGTTTCTCTGTTGCAGCTGCCTGACGATTCTTCTTCGCTTCAGCTGCTACTCGCTTCTCCTCTGCTTTCTGCTCGATTGCAGCTAGTTTTTTCATCAATCGGTCTTGTGCTTGTCCCTTGATCCTCTCAACATCCACCTACAATATCAATAATTCTACCATCATCATTCGGTTTTTTCCAAGTTTGTTCTTGTCATCACTTGAAAATGAGTAGCTACGTTACTTTACTTGAGGTTTACAAGCCACTTTTACCTCTGTTTTCTTCATCTCGGTCTCATATTTCGCCTTCTGATGATTCTCCCATGCTTGAATCTTCATCTCTTCGCGTCTGAACCTGGAGATTACAAAAGTCATTGAAGTTTCCAAGAAATCTAGAACACTATGACAAACATTGCAACTTCGGCTACCTAGCCATGTGCTTAGCCTTTTCAGCTTCCTCCCATGCGGAAGCACGAGCTTCAGAAACACTTTTAGAAGTTTGTAGAGAAGCTTTGGTCTTTAGTGATGTGGAAGCGTCTTTGTCTTCATCTTCTTTGCTAGCCCAAGCAGCAATGTTTAATTTACCAAGTTGAGTACCCAACACCATTATCTCTCTCCTAGTTTTCATTTGAAGCTCTTTCTCTGAGAGTTCCTTGTTAGTCATAGGAGAAGCTTGTCTTCCTGGACTTGAAGGTGCAGAAGTTATAGGACTTCGGATGGGTGTTGTTGCCCTAATTGGTGTCCCGTTTCTAGAAGGCTCTTGGCTCGCTATTGGAGTCATTTCAGTTCCCATGTCTCTCATTGATACAGATCTTGCAGTTGAAGGCGGTTGGGAAAATGCAGTTGCGATTGACGAGTCATGTCGACTGAGATTAACTGCAAGCAAGTAAACTTTGAAATTAGAAGATAAACAGAGCATAGAAATTGAATAACTCAAGGAGACGGTTAAGGACCACCTTCAGTCGGTGATTCTACAATAGAGTTCTCAACCATAAGAACCGGTTTGATAAATGAATCTGCGGTTGTGTAAGAATCAACTTCCCAGCTAACAAATTTGTGTCCCATGTCCTTTTTCACTTGGCTTACATCTATTCGCTTAGTATCAGGTTCTTCAACTCCTCTTTGATCAGCAACTTCAACAATCTTCATAGATGACTGACGACCAAAGGTAGGTCCTTTCTTTGACCCCGGAACCTGAATCTGTCCGGTCTTTGTTCGGTTAGATGTTGGGCTAGCGATCCATTTCTGAGCATCATCCCATTTAGATGGAGCAGGTTTAGAGAATGATCTAATAGGCATTCTTTGAGGTGCCTTTTCCTTTTCTGTCTTTTGAAACTCAAAGACGGATGCAGAAACATTCTTGATTTCATTCTCATTGTCGTAATCAAGACTCGGGTAGTCTTGAAGACCCGAACTAATCAAAGGCTGATCTCGAAATCCAGCCATCCCTGAAGTAGTGGAACAATCAGTAATCTCACTCACAACATCAACGTCTTTGCAATCATCTGATCCACTAGCAACTGCATTTGAAGACGACAAAGGTTTAGCTTGAGTTAAGAATCAGGTCACAAGGAGAGAGACCATTTCAAGAACCTTAAGATTCCATTAAGCAAATAGAGACAAAAGCGTTTTTTAAAANATCATCTGATCCACTAGCAACTGCATTTGAAGACGACAAAGGTTTAGCTTGAGTTAAGAATCAGGTCACAAGGAGAGAGACCATTTCAAGAACCTTAAGATTCCATTAAGCAAATAGAGACAAAAGCGTTTTTTAAAAAGGGTACTCAGACATAATTAAGGGGTCCACAATAAACCCTAGATTCCCAATAACAAAACAAAAAAAGGGGAAAAAAGTGTACCAGAGTCATCAATTTTATTTGACCCAGATCTCATTGTAGGAGTAAATTCAAGCATTTCTTCTTTCTTATTTCTATCAACACCCAGCAACATACTCCTTAACTTTCCCGGAGAAAATCCACCACCGCCGCTAGTAATCTATCACAAACTCACCGGAGAAAAAGAAGAAGAGTTTATAAAAGTAAAGAACATGGTGAAAATGAAGATTCTCAAATCATATACAGAGATGAAAACATTTGAAAACGACGCTTCGTATTTTCTGTTTCCAAATAACAAGAAAACGACGCAAATCGAAATGAGGATCAAAAAGTAGCTGTGAAGTAAAAGAAATCCGAAAAACGCCAAAACTCGCTTTCGTTATCTCTAATTTCACGCAAAACCCAGTTTCGTGAATCGAGGAAAG
>OVAO01002581.1:0-12536 GCA_900406285.1 Biscutella auriculata
CCGGTAAACCACTTCCGGATCCCCCTAAACCATTAAAATATTGTCCAAACGAATTAAATTGAGGCGAAACTTGTTGTTGTTCAGTCCTTTTTGATAAATTCTTGTTTGTTGGCTCTGAACATACGCACGAAGATTATGATCTTCTATCAAGTTCAAATCTTGGAANTAGTTTTTACTTTGAAGCTCCAAATAGTGTTGTCTTTGTGCATTTGTCTTCTTTATTTTCTTGCTCGATTTAGAGAAATTAAAAATAAAAACGCTCATTTCTCACTTCGTAATGCATTAATTGTTGATCTTTGGGAAAAACATTCAAATGGTGATAGAATAATTAATAATCAATTTTGTTTTGCTATTTTTTTTATGGTGTAATGTGTCTTTTTAATATTATAATAGTCAATTTAAAATAATAATATAGTTTATGTTTTGAAAGAACAAATGAGGTCAATTTGTTAAGTTTATAAATAAAGGAGATTATTAGCTATTAATAATAAAGTATAAACTAAAAATATAATTTAAATATTCTTTTAGAGTAAAAAATGGAGTAATATATTGAAGTAAAACCCAACTCCATTTTGAAGTTAATCCATTTTTCATTGTTTTGGAGTAAAAAATAAAATGATACATTGGAGATTCTCTAATCTCCAACCGTCAATGCTCAACCACCACAAGTTTATGTCAATGAGATTCAAATGAATTCTTAAAATAAAAAAGCCATAACCACCATATGTATTCGATACCTCAAATTGAGTTCTTACAAGACCTGAGTAAATACCAAATAACAAAAAAAAAAAAAAAAAGATGGTACACTTGATCCCTCAAAAACAAAAAATCGACATACTCGGATCATTTTATCCGGTATTAATGTAGTTTCTTGTGCCAAAAAAATGGCTAAATACCTGACTGATGGTTAGTCCTGTGCACTAAGGATGCCATATGAGAGATGATGATATGCTTCTTACTCCATTGTACTGGTTACTACTAGGCTTCAAACTCTATTTTAGATTCATACCCACTTCTTCCTCTGGGACTGAGCTTTTCTCATTCTCTGTTTCGGATGTATCTTTAGCATCTACGTTCTCTGAAAGTAACTCACAAGGAGTTGCAGCTGGGTCGAGTTCCAGACAACCCTCTGGTGCGTTATCATCTTCTTTACCTGTAAGAATGTAATGAGGTACTTGGTGAGAGAATCTAAACATTTCTTCCTTTTCAATCTTTCTCACATCTTCTTGAACTGTGCTTCTGCGGAAAACTGCCCTGAACCCTTCAGCTTTGAGTAAGAGAGCCACAGTCAAACTTTGGTTGTCTTCGGTATAGTCATCAAGAACTTCCACCATATCATACTTGTGTATAACATCGTCAGGGGTATTCTTGTTCCACTCAGGGGACCAGTTTCGATACAATGCCCAAACTTGACCCTTTTTGGGAAGAATATGGAGGACCCCTCTTGCACCTTTTGTGAAATCAACTTTGTGAGAAAAGGCATTTAGTGTATCTGTTGATTCGTATCTCCCTGTCCTGAAATCCCCACATGATTTAGCAAAACCAGACCCCATCCAGTCTATCGGACCAAATTCGCTGCAGCTTTTGGAATTGAGCCAGCTGATTCTCATCTTAAAGGGATTCAAAGAAATCACCTTTTGGATGCGGGCATAAAACCGAGGCATTCCATCGTCATCGTCATAAGCAGCCCAAATCTGGTCGTCTTCGAACGAACTTTCAGATCGGTCAAGGTCAAAGTTGTGAAAGTCTGAATCTGGAACAACTATTGTCATCACAGCATCATCCTTCTCTGCATCTGTCTCATTGGAAATTTCCTCGATTGACCTGTCCTTCCTTTCAACCTCATTTGCCTTGCTCGTTGTTTTTATACTTTTCTTCTGACTCTCAACATCTTTCACCAAATTAGAGACCATCTTCGGAAGTCTCTCAAAAATCTCTTGCTGGGACTTGTTCACAAGCGCTTTTGTTATGTCACAAGGTAACAACATTCCTTGTATCTGAGGATTGCGAGAGCCTACGGTGTTTGGCATTTCAGTATTTCCTTTGGAAAGATTAGGAGTACTGAACCTAGTTGCACCTATGGTATTCACCCCCTTGCCTTCAAATGCACCAAACATATGGGAATCATCTGTCCTAAACTTCTTAAAATTCCTAAGATCGGAATTTGTAAATCCTCTAGCAGCATCCCTTTCTTGCGACTCCCCAAACCCTCTTTTCAGACTATTTTGTGCCTGCTTAACTACATTCGCAGCTTGATTTGTGGCATTTTGGCTGTTGGAACCGGCCATTCTTGATACAGAATCCCATCGAAATTGATGGCTAACAGCAGGTTCAGGCTCTCTCCTAGAAAAAGATTGATTTTTGGAGCTCTGGTGCTGTCGGTTAGATGAGAGGTTAACTGGCTTCTTAACACTTCCAGGCGGAGCTCCCTCTTTTGCAGGGAAAGCCACACGACAGTTTGGACAAAGCAAGGTCTGGTTAAGATAAATCCTCAGGTACTCATACTGTGTTCTGCATTCTTTGCACTGTGTCCAAAAGGTAGTGTTCTCCTTCTGAATTGAAGAAACAAAATCAGGTGAATCCATGCGGGATCTATCCATACGGGCAGCAGGCTTAGTTCTAGCCTTAGCAGTCGAAACTACAGGCTCTCTTACATTTTGAAACCCGTTAGAAGTTGTCTGGTGCGGTGGATTCCCCCTGTGTGTACTTGAAAATTTTGATGGAGCTTTTGTAGCCTGCCTCCTCATGTTATATGAGTGTCTCTTAGTCTGGTCTGATAGTAGATTCCAAGCTTCTGAAATCAGCTTAAACGCACCTTCTGCGCTTTTACACTTGTTTTTATCCGGATGGAGAGCAAGAGCTAATTTGCGGTACTGTTTTCTCAATGCTTCATCATCAGCCACGGGATCTACACCAAGGATGCCATACCAATCAGTTTCTCCACAGTATGTTTTCTCTCCCGAGATGTAAACATCAACTGTTATCAACAATTGCTTCAGACCATCCAGATCGGGATACAAGTTCTGAGCCTTGTTAGCAAATTTTTTAGCTCCATTGTAGTCCTTTTCTGTAATCTTCCTCTCAGCAATATCCATTGCCCTTTTCGCTTCGTCCTTATTGCATTCCATGTCCTTGAGAGTTACTCCGTTACAATAATATTTTCCCCTGGAAACTTTTTAGTATAGAGGATCTTCAACAAAATCCTCAAGACGTTTTGCACCTGTCTCAACAGAAAATCAAAGGAGCAAAAAAAGAGAATTACATTCAGTGGAATGTTTACGGAAATATATCTGATGAACTTAAAGTAGTAAGCATGTCCATAATAGCACAACATCCCGAGAAGTGTTGGATTTGTTTACACATTAAGGTTTTGCGTAACTAGCTAAAAGGTGAAAAAATCTCCCATGATTTTATCATCAATGCATATCTGATCCAACTGGGTAATATCATAAATGCAAATACATCTTATTTAGTGGAGTCTCAACCGGTGGAAGCACACCAAATTTTACTAAAGAAACTTGGTATGAACCTCCAACCGTAACTTTGCATTTAGAAAACAGAAAGATAACCAATCTTTGGCCATGAATTATGAAATTACCCTATCAAACAACACAGGGAAATTTGCAAGGGAACTCCCTGAATTCAATGTGAACGCTGTATACAACAGAGCTACACATACTCAGAAAAGAAACATCTTGAGAATTTACTGCAATCATAAAACATCTTAACAATAAGTAAGAAGAAGATTTAAACGAGGACCCTAATTAACTAACAAGATTTTAGCATTGGTGAAGAAGAAAAATGCATTCAAAGCCCAAAACCCAATGACGATTACAATCAAAAATCTTGGGAATCTTGGGAAGTGTAGTGCAATGAGACATCTTAACAATAAGCAAGAAGCAGCTTTTAAATGAAGACCCTCAAAATCTAACAAGATTTCAGCATTGATAAAGATCAAAATGCATTCAAAGCCAACTACGATTACAGATCTACAAACCTAAACTACAATCAAACCCACAAAAATTCCCATCAACATTTGCATCTCCTAATCACCGCGAACCCAAAAACACCTATCCACTTTCAACCAAACGCAAACAAGCAAATCAGTTAGAGACCCGCGAAATTCAAGCCAGTTCAAAAAAAAAACATTTCAAACGAATCTACAAACAAACGGTACGAAAATCGACTGCCAAAATTAACCATTTCGGAGAGTTTTCGGTGATCAAAACCAAACCGAAAACCCCTAATCCATCACTGCAAATTCGAAGCCCTAAAATCTATAGTTTGTAATAATAAGCGGAAAACGAAAAGAAACCAAGAAAATAGGAGAAAACGTACCAATCGTTGGATCTGAACTCGGAGAATAAGAATTTTCTTTTTGAATCGAACAAACTTTTACTACAAGAGACTTATTTTTGTCAGATAACCTTTTACAAACCCTACTCAGATTTTTTTATTTTTCTCAATACCTCAAATTTATTCTCACAGAGAAGAAATGTATGGGTCTCGAAATTTATTATATCATTTTTCTATATTCAGAATTAAAAATATATTCACTATCATTTTTCACTAACCATGGTTATTTTCTAACTATAGTTACTTTATAACATCCTCTATATATTAAAGTAGAAACATTTTGCTTATGTGTCATGATTAGAAATATTTTGCTTATGTATCAACACCAAAATCATTTTAACTCTTATATGATGATGTGTCATTGTATGGTGCATTCTCATATTTAGTTTTAAATAAAGATTAAATATCTCATAAAATTTCACAATGCTATTACCATAAATATCATAATACTACATATGTTTCTATATTAAATAATGTAATATTTTAATTAAAGAAAGAAGATCTCATATATAATCATATCATATTTTTATTATTTTATCATCCAACATATATTTATTTGATTTTATTCTTATATAATTTAAATTTAAATTAATATATTCATATAATAAAAATTTAAGTTTTTTTCGAGTTCTATGTGCTTCGTATTTTTCAAAACATATATGAAATACTCAACTTATAAAGAAAATCATATTAAAAAGTCTCATATCACTAAGAAAGTAATTAAAATATATATATATGAATCAATTAAATAAATAAGTTATATGCTCATAGTGTTGAACAATAAGTCGGAAGTTTGATTTAATCGACATAATTTAGTAGTTAAACAAAATAAGTAAATATTTTTTTTTGTCGGCAACAAAATAAGTAAATATTTATCTTTATAAAAAATCAAAATATATTTTTGATTTCATAATCATTTAAAATAAAAATGTTAAACGTATATTAAATATAAATATTTTAATCTCACGCATGGCGTGGGTCACAATTCTAGTCATATAAAAAGAACTCTATTTTAGGATTTCCAAAACTTCAAAACTTTATAGTGTTGTTCTTCCAAAGCAAAACTTTAAATAAAATTTCAAAAATATTTTTATTTTATAACATATTCTTTATATTTTCATAATTAAATTAAATTCATAAATTTTTTATAAATCACTACCCATCTATTAAGTTATTACAAAATATGAATTAATAAAATATAACACTAAAATATAAAATCTTACATAGAATTAAATAATTTTTAATTAAAATAATACATTATTCCATAAATTTATAAATAAAAAATTTGTAAAAATTAAATTTACTACATTATACCACATTATTTTAAAGTTTTTATTTAATTTTATGTTTAAAAGGTAAATTTATAAAAAAAAAATCAAATATCTTTGAAATATAAAATTTTAAGGATTAAAAACGATAAAAATATAAAATATTTAAGAAAAATGTGATGTGAAATTATAAGAACCAAAATATTAATAAAAAGATGAAACTCTATATTTGAAGTTTTGAGAAGTGAAACTATATATTTGAAGTTTCTATACTTAAAACTTCAAATTTGAAGTTTTGAAATTCCTTTTTGAAAACAAAAAACTTCAAATATGAAAGTTATAGCAAATGTTTTGGAGATACTCTTAAAATAGTTGAAGTGATAAAAATCTCTAGAATTCACAAATGTATGTTAACCATTTCTTTTCTTAATTTATATATATCAAATCAGTCTAATAATTCAAATTTTCGTAAAAAGTGAAAAATATATTTTCACATAAATCAAAATTAGAACTTAATAATTAATATGGTCAAACAAATAGTGAATAACCATTAAATCATATATTACCAAATTTAAGTTTGGTTTATAAGATAATGATAATATTAATATATATCTAAGTAACCAATATTGTTAAATTTTCTAAAGATCTTAACTTTTGAAAAATATCATGATCGTTTTTTGATAAATTTTCTAAAGATCTTAAATTTTGAAAATATCATTTAGATTTAAAGAACTAAACTTTTCTGTAGATTTAATTCTTAAGTACTCAACTGATATAGTTGTGTAGTTGCAGTCAGTATGGTGACGAGGAAAATGTTAATTTAAAAACTATGATTAGTTATAAGACAGAATAAACCATATTGTTGGTGACGGGTTGTGCACCTTCTCAAAGACCGGCCCAAGATCCGATTTGACTCACTAAAAAATCACCTCAAGCAGTACAAAAGACAATGGTCCCAAAAACAAGGAGAGGCCCACTCGTAGATGATGAGTCATCGTAAGCCGGTTCAAAAAGCAGAAGTCTAAGCCAGACATTATTTCTGTAAATAGGGATCAATGCCAACATTTAGAGGAGAGATAATAACACGGTAGAGTAGTCAAAGAAATATGAGAGCTTACTGGTCATAAAATTAAAACTTGGGAAGTAGATGAAGTCATTGTCCATCTTTGAGGGAAACTCTATCTTTCAATTTTTAGGATGGAATATATGGAAAGTTAGAAATAATCTCATATTCAGTCTAGGCAATTAATAATTCTGAATATTATTCATAAGTTTTACACTGACACTATGTTATGGCTGGAAACAAAAAAGGAAAACGGAGTTGTTACTCCAAAAACAAGTCGAGGCAGTGTAGACTTGAGGAACCAAGCGATGAACAATTTAAGCATATGTTGCTACATAGATGCCTCATGGAAAGCTGCCAACAAGCCGAGAGGATATGAGTGGGTTGTGAAAAGTTTGAATGGTGTTACTATAGTGGTTCGAAGCGGAAAAATGGACCATCTCCCTACGCCATTAGTTGGAGAGGCTCAAGCCCTCAAAGAAGCAATAGTTCAAGTGCAAAGATTAGGCTATCCAGAAAGAACCTTCTGTTCGGATTCGAAGCAACTAATACACTGGCTGCAACAAGCCCAAAAAGCTAGAGGAGAATTGCATTCTAGTTGGATACACCATCCGATTGCTCCAAATTTTTTTGATATTTTGTACCTACTCCAAAGATGGATGGAAAGTTTTTATAGGCATGTATCTAGGAACACTAATCTATTAGCAGATGGACTTTCCAAAAAAGCATGGACTAACCGTTTTTCATCTGTTGTAGAATGGATGTTTTAACTTTGGTTAATATAAGCTAAGAGTTGAAAAAAAAAACCTACAATATCATTTTTTCTAATCATAATTATTAATTATAACCATTTTATGTTTTGAGTATGTTAGAATTCTAAGTGCTTAACCATGAATAATATCTTTTTGTTTTAAAAATACATTTATCTTCCCAAATTCAAATTTGAATTATTCTACCAATGTCATTTATTATCGATTATATTAAAACAGAATAAATCTACCACACAAAGTTATAGAAGACCATTTCATAGGATGATTTAAATTAAATATCTCTAACTAACTAACTAAGATATTAAATAAAAATATTCAATTATATAATGATGAATATAAAAATAATAATCGGGATTATTTTTTATGTCAATCGATTATTTAAATTTTAAATTTATATATAATCGATACAACCAAAAATTATTTTGAAATTATACCTTTATATTTTCTAACAAACACAATAACTATTTTCTAAGATGATTTAAATATGTAAATTAAATATATTCAACCAACATATTAAATAAAATATTTAATTAAATAAATGTTAATATAAGATATTAATTGTAAATATTAATCAAAAAATAAAAATAAACACGCAACGCGGATGCAAATCTAGTACATACTTGAATTGTGACCCACGAGGATGAAATATTTGAAATTTAATGTTTTAACATATATTGTTTTTAATAAATATTAAATCGAAAAATATTTTGGTTTCTATAAATATAAATATTTAATATTTACTCGTTTACTCATTCAATTTATTTATGAAATTATATAAATTTTTTTTTGTAATTTGGATATCAACTAAATCAAGCTTCGGACTTATAGTTCAATATTTTGAGCCTATTAACATATTTATAGAATAGTTTCATATTCTCTTATTATTTCTAGTCGATGTGAGACTTTTTAAAATATGATTTTTTTATAAATTGAGTATTTCATATCCATTTTGAAAAATTAGAAGCAATAAAAAACTCGAAATTTTTTATTTTTTATTATATGAATTATATATTTATTCAAAATTTTATATCAGAATAATATCAAATAAACATAAGTAGGACAATTTAATAATAAAAAGTATTATATGATTATATATGACATCTTCTTTCTTAATTGAAATGACTACATAATATTATATATTTTAAATATAGAAACATATGTAATATTATGATATTTATGGTAATAGCATTGTATAATTTTATAAGATATTTAAGCTTTATTTTATTTAATATGTGAATGCACCAAAATAACACATCAACATATAAGAGTTAAAATGCTTATGGTGTTGACACCTAAACAAAATGCTTGTGATGATAACACCTAAATAAAATACCTCTCCTCTAATATATAGGAGATTAGATTACAAATCAATATGTAATCAAGAATAATCATTTATACCCACTCTTTTTCTTTCTCTTTTATCGTATGAAACTTGCATATTCCTACTTTTAAATTTGAATTATGATATTGTAATATAGTAGCATGTATTGTTAAGTAACAACTCTTGTTAACACATGAAAATATCTAAATATCTTACCCTTTCTAAAATAGAGATTATAATGGTGTTTTGATAACTTTTTGTACCATTTTAATTTACTAATGTCTTAATTTTCTTTGTAATGTTTTATATTTGATTGTTTAGATAAGTTATAACAAAATAGTTTATTTTCAATATAGTAATACAAAAAGAGTGGTACAGTAAAAACAGAAAAGGAAAAACAAAAATTGTATTTGTAATATAATATATATATTATACACTCAGAAAATAGTAAAATGAGAAGTACTGTATAGGTTTGAAGACTATAAAATTATTTATTTAAAGTAAAAATAATTAATTATCATTTGTTTTAAAATATGGATATGATTATATAATCATAGTTACTTGATCATGGTTAATTTACTTTTTATCTAGGTTGAGAATAGAATGAAAAATATTTACAAAAATTTAGTCTTTATCGTAAACATTAGTTTGATAATATCAATTTTCCTCTCCTCTCTAGTAAGATGTTTGTTGGTTAATGAATGTTCATATTTGTATTCAAAGGTTTATCTTTTAGTGTGTTTTTATAATATTTCTTTGTTTCTGTGTTTATGCATCTAAAACACATTTACATATGCATTCGTTACTTACTTATTTCTAAAACCGAGTCACTTGCATCAGTTTCGTAAACAGCTAACAAGAAAACAATTAAATAAATGACAATCAATTTAACACAATACTTCTTACCAAATCATAACACTATACTAATATACTTCTTACCAAATTTTTCCCTATTCAACTTATTTTTAGCACTCCATGCCACTAAACATATATGTAAACAAGCAATTTAGACATTATTTCTAACTTTACAAAAAAAAAGAAAAAAAATCATTACCCTCTTTGGCTCTTCTATTCGCATGATTCTTCCTGTGTATCGTATGTTTTGGTGGTTTGATAACTTTTTGTACCATTTTTTCATTTATTAATATCTAAATTTTCTTTGTAATGTTTTATATTTGATTGTTTAGATAAGTTATAACAAAATAGCTTATTTCGAATATAGTAATACAAAAAGAGTGATATACTAAAAAAATTAAAAAAAAAAAGTATTTGTGTATATAATATAATATATTATATTCTTAGAGAATAGTAAAAGGAGAATTATTGTATAGATCTGAAGATCTATTAAATTATTTATTTAAAGTAAAAGATAATTATCATTTGTTTCTAAATATGATTATATAATTATAGTTACTTGATCATGGTTAATTTATGTTTTACCTAGGTTGAGAATAGATTGAAAAATATTTACATAAATTTAGTCTTTATAGTAATGATTAATTAGTTTGATAATATCATTTTTCCTCTCGTCTAGTGTAAGAGATTTTTGTCTATTAATGAAATGTTGTTATTTGCATTCAAAGGTTTATCTTTTAGTGTTTCTATGTTTATGCATCTACAAATGCATTATGTTTACTTACTTATTTCTATAGGTATAGAGGTTTGAAGGAGAACCGAGTCACTTCTTTTTTTACCATCACTTTGTATTCTTTTCTTCAAGCTTTGAGCATTCACAACTTCACTAGCATCAATTTCGTGGTTGACAGCAGCAGCTAACAAGAAAACCCAAAACCCAATTAAACAAATGACAATATACTGGTTAGATTTTAGAACATTTAAATTTCTATCGAAATTGAAAACAAATATTTTATTCAGTTTACGGATTTTAAAATATTAAGATAAATTTCTATCGAACCTAAAATATTAGAGTAAATTTAGGAACTATAATAATTAATTTTTGGGATAACTAACATATACAAATAATTTTAAATACATCATCATCATATATATTAATTGATTACTTTTTTAGCCTATGTGTTGCTCATATATCAAGGAGACAAATCATTAAATCAAATTAATCAAAATATTAATTTTTTGTAGAATTATATATAATAAATTACTATGTTAATTACATCATATGTCAATGTTATATATTATTACACAGCCAAAAAAAAAATTCTAATTATTATAAATAAAAATATAATATAATATGATATATATAAACAATTATATTGTTATGTTTTCAAAATCTAGACTTTTTATACTCCAATAAAACATATTTAAAAGATTAAGTTCAAATAGTTCTAAATATATATATTTAATTACATATATTCGTAATTAATTATTGAAATATTAATATATATAAATATTTAAATTATTAACCTAATTGTTTGGTCGAGCAAAAAAATTAGATAAAACTGTATAATTCAGATGCGGAATAAATCAAGTTTTTGAATTGTAATTTAACATTTAATTTCTCATGCGATGTGAGACATTTTTTTGTCAACTTTTGTGGGCCACAAAGGGTTAGCCCACTAACCCAAACTCTCATAAAGGAGAGGAGCAAATGCTCTCACGGGGAATCGAAACCCCGACCTGGTAAGTAGTGATGCCATGTGTTTTAGAACTGGACTAACGTCACTTGTTTCGATGTGAGACTTTTAAGGATATTTTTATTGAATATCTTATATCAATTTAAAAAAATATTTCCTAGTCCAATAAAATATATTAAAAAGATTAAGTTTAAATTTTTTTAAATGTAATTATTTTTATAAAAAGCGAAAATATATATTCAATTACCTATATTCGTAATTAATTATTTTATTATTTTATTTTTGCTTAATATATAAACTAGAGTTGAACCCTTGTTAAACGTGAATATTTTTATTTTAAAATTAGCATTATTAATAAGTAACACTTTAGATTATAAAATATGATAATATATAGTTTATAGGTTATATATGATTTATGTTTTGATTTGAAAATTTATATGGAAATTTTGATTGATAGCCAATTAATTAAAAAAAATAGGAAAATATTGTTAAATTAGATATTAATTTTAAAATATGGTTAGATTGATGAAATTTATAGTGCAATAAATCAGAGATTTTAAAATATTAATTTACTTAATATAGAGAAATTAAACATATAATTAAAATTGTTAACAACTATTTATGCTTTTAAAATTTAATGATGATTAAATATTTTCTGAACAACATGAATTGTATTTTGTTGAAATAAAAATATTGAGTGAAAATAATTTGATTAAATTTGTGATCGTAATATTTATTTAAAATTATTAGATCCTAAAATAATAAATAACAAAGAATATTCGTCTAGAGGAGATTTTTTTTTAATATTATTGTAGAAAAATAATATTATAAATTTTTAAATCTTAAAAAATTAAATAAAAAATTTAGGAATGTTTTTTTAAAAATAGTGATATATAATGTAGATTAAATAATATTATAGTGATAAAGTCTTTTTCTATTTATCCTACAAAATGGTTCGTTATAATTTTATGGTAGATTAGTTATGTTTAATATAATAGATTATCCGATATTTTTTATTTTATAATATACAAAACTATAATGTTGACAAAAAATAATATACAAAACTATAGTGTTCTTATACTTAAATATTATCACATTAAATTGAAACATATCTACATAATAACTGATTATGTGACGTCTTGAGAATATATTAATACTAGATTTTTTGACCCGCACTATGTGCGGGATTTTATAATAGAAAATATA
>OVAO01002582.1:0-12534 GCA_900406285.1 Biscutella auriculata
TCCTAACACCAGATCCAAACGCGCTCTTTAGGGTTTTTTTTTCTTGTCTTTTTTTTTTCATTATTAATTGGAAATATTATTTCTCGGCCCAATTTGTTTACTCACCGAGGCCCAATTATTTTATTGGCAAAATATTATTTTTATTTTCTACAAGGTGATTCAATTTTTCCTTTCGTTTTTTACCAACTTCAAAACCGATATCATAATTACTTGATCCTTGGGTTTTTCTACTGTGGTATGTGGTCTTAACGGGTCTCTTAGGGCATCCACATTGAGAATTTTAGTGAGTTTCTTAAGCCTGTTAAACTCAAAAAAGAAAAAGAAAAATGAATATTAGAGAGAAACCGATTCTTATTTGAGAGTTATTAGAAGAGTATTAGATCCCACACCTGACATGTTTTTATTGGAAAAAAGAGAAAAAAACACCTCTCTCTCCACTTGTCTCTCTTTCACTCGCCCACTCACTTTTTCTTTTTCTCTCTTTTCTTTTCTCTATTTCTTTTTCTCTCTCTTTTTCTCTCTCATGCTAAAAAAAATAATAAAATATTTCAAGATACCCTAATATAGAGAACCTCTAATGTACATAGTCTTATATGGTAGGTCTGAGACTAAATGTTGAAATACTCTGTTTTAGTAATATATGTGTTGGTACCCCCAAGGCCTCTTGGATCTCCAGCTAACTTGCATCTCCGGGTGGGGGACCTTGTAAGGCAGGCATCTGGAAGCTGGAACGTTAGAGCCCTGGCCCAGCTGGTGGTGCCAGAGGACATCCCTATTATTCGGTCTGTGCAGCCAAGCAGGCAGGGTCGCGAGGATAGCCTTTGCTGGAACCTAACGAAATCGGGTATTTATTCGGTTAGGACAGGGTACCAGCTTGACTTGGAAAACCGAGAAGCGGCGGGCGCGTTGGAGCATCAGCTTCCGTCCATAAACCCCCTTAAGGAGAAAGCGTGGAGGACAAAAGCCCCCAGTAAACTGCGTCACTTTATGTGGCAGGTGCTGACGGGGGCGGTTGCTGTGGCAGATCAGCTCTTTAGACGGCATCTCGGTACGAGTCCGATCTGCCAGAGATGCGGGATGGCCCCAGAATCGATTAATCACGCCATCTTCCTTTGCCCCCCGGCCAGGCAATGCTGGGCACTAGCCCCAATCCCGACCCCGGTCAACCGCTTTCCGTCGGAGAGCGCTTTTGCTAACTTGGCATATTTGTTCCATCAGTCGGATGGAAGGCAGAGCGAGGATAATCACCTCCTTAGATGCTTCCCCTGGATAATCTGGTTTATTTGGAAGTCCCGAAATGCCTTCGTTTTTTCAGGAAAGCAAAGTACCCCCCCAGAGATAGTGACCCATGCGATAGAGGAGGCTGAAGGATGGCGTCAGGCTAACCAAGTAGAGGAGGTCCCCGAGGAGGCCCCCCCCGGGGGCATAGGGTCTAGGCAGGAGTGGAGGATGAACCATGTCTTCACATGCCACTTTGACGGATCATGGAAGACGGAGGATAAAACAAGTGGATCAGGTTGGGTCCTCCAACTCCAAGATGGCTCGACGGATCTGCTGGGTCTGAGTGGTACCCGCAAAGGAAGGGACCCACTCCACATGGAACTCAAAAGCTTTCTATGGGCATGGCAGAGCATCCTCAGGTATGATCGTTTCTGTGATCTCTTTGTTACAGATTCTCAGGACCTTATCAGGATGCTAGCAAACCCGGGAGACTGGCCAGCTTACGCCTCAGAGCTGGAAGAATTTCAGGATCTGAAGGGGTCTTGCCCGTCATTCAGAATAGTGTATGAGCCTAGACGTTTGAACCTCGTGGCAGATCTGCTTGCCCGCGAAGTTAGGAAAAGAGGCAAGGTGTTCTCTTCTGTCGGGACAGCGGCGCCCTCTTGGGTGTCCGACCCGCTTAGTATTCTCACTACCTTGGCGTAATTGTCGGCGTGGTGTTGGTGTCAAAAAAAAAAAAAAAAAGTAATATATGTGTTGGTGTGTCATGTTTTGTATCATGTTCTCTTTAATAAAATATTAAGAGTGTACTGGCATAAATGTGCGAGTTTACTTTTTAATTTGTTATTTTCTAAATTATCTTATGTTGTATTTTAATTAATTTTTATTATTTTATATATATTATCCTATAAAGTTTAATTTTATTTTTTACATTTTAAATCTATAAATTTTATGGTATCCTAGAAGTTTATAGATGTCCTACATGAATTAAATTCGACTTTTTTAGCGTTTGTTTTGAACTCTACATACTCTCTAATTTAGCGGTTGATTCGTTCATGGTAAAAGTAAAATACACTAATCATTCATGATGATGAGTCAATGACTATGCTTACCTTTAGGGAGTTTCTTTTCAATACGTGAACAAGATTGATCAGTGATACGATGATGTTAGAGGTCTAGGAGTGAACTCACGTGATATACACGGGTCTTCGTTTTATAAACTATTTATTTAAAAATTGATATAAAATGTTTTAATCAATATAATTTTATTATCAATGTTTTCTTATGTATTAATTTATAAATATTATGTTAGGATCATAATAATCTTATATATTAATTTCATATATTTATATTTTCTTCAGTGTCATATTAATTATCAAATTTTGAATATTAAAATAATTGTAATTTTCATTTTTATTTTGAATTTTAGTTTCATAAATGTCATATATTATATTTTATATTCTCATTTTATTTCTCTCCATTTTGTGTCTCGCTCTATATGTTACACTTTACTATCTACTTGATGTATTTTAATATTTTGTCTATTATATATTTTTATTTTACCCTTTTCTTGGGTTATGAATGATAACTATATAATTTTATTTTAACATACATGAGACTTTTAAATTTGTATTGAAACTAATTTTATCCGTGATTATTTAAAATTTTGACCAACTCACTTTTGAGAAGTACATAAATATTTATAGAATTTTTATACTAATTAATATTTATTATTTTATGATACCCTAAAATTAAATTCTGACTTCAATAGTATATACAAAATTAAATTTCAATTTTACTTAAATAATTTTTTACTTAAATAATTTTTAATCATTAATATCCAAATTTCAAATACTTATGTCAATTTTGATTTTAATTGGTTTGATTCTGCATACTTTTTCAGTCACCCGATAATCGAACTAACCAATCTGATTTGACAGAATCACATAATTGATATATTATTTAATGTATTTGTCATTTTATCAAAAGATTGACATAGTTCAACTGGTTGAAGTCATACTTAATGTCTTTGAGGTCAAGAGTTCAAATCTTTTATTTTAAAAAAATTTTAATTAATTTTTTCGGGGTGCCACATGTCAAACTAAGAGTCACCCCTCCTCTCGTTATATATATATATAAGATGAGGAAGTGATTTTGTTTTTAATGATTGTAAACTAATTTCAATTCAAAATAAATTAAAATAATTTCGTTCCCAAACCAATTGAAAATTAAAATCGATTGGTTTTGTTACCCAACTAAATAGAAACAAATAAAAATCATATTTAATCAGGTAGGTCCCCACCGATCAACCACCACCACTGAGCTTGATTTACCATTTCAATGGATTAACAACTAGTCCTCTCCACAGTTGCAATTAAAATTTGGTCGGAGAGTTTCTGAAAGGACGATAGAAAGGCTTCGCTTTCAAAATACAGGTTTGAACCTCAATCTCTTTGCTTTTCGTTTGCAGGGAGATGTGCGACATAAAAGATTCGTGAGGGTCATTATATTTCAGTAGTTTGATTTGCATTTCCTTTGCAGGGAGATATTCGAACGAACATTTCATTTGATTACTGTGGAGAGTATTTAGAAGGCGAGTAGATAAGAAGAGCAAATAAGATGTATAACATAATGTTTAAGACGTCATGTGTAGAGGAGATAACATATGAGTTGCTAGTGAATAGGGTATGCAAGAAGATCGGGGTAAATGGTTGTTCGACGAAGCTGGTTTGGTTACTTTTTGGTTGTAACGTCACCTCGGAAAAAAATGCATATATCGGACGATGAGGACGGTTGTGTGTATATAACATCCTTCAACAAAGATCTATGTAGAAGTCTTATGAATGTGGAGGTTATTTTGTGTGAGCAAGTTTCAAGAATATGAATTTGCAGCTCCGTCTGGTAGAAGATTTGTGGTTGCAGAAGAAAACATCGTCCCCACATGAGAAATTGGGATTCCAAACCGTTTGGCAATAAAATAGGAGGTCGACCTTCAAAATGCTTGTTCGAATCAATCTTGGTTGCTTTGGGTATGCATTGTAACACTATATAATGTAATAAACGAATGTGATATGACTTATGAGACCGTGATGGAGATCTTGTAGTACGAAACTATTTCTCATGTTTATGATATGTTGTCGTTCTCATAGTTGAAGTAAATAAAATTTTCAAAGTTGATAAGTCAAGAGTCGAAACATACACACGAATATAAACATATGCATAAACATAAACGTAAATAAAAGTTCACCGACTAAAGGAGAAACATAGTGTAATTTCCCGGTCCCATAAACAAATGTGATATACGGTAGAAGCAGAAGTAAGGTTGTCGAACTCATCACCGTAACCATCCCAACCACAATCACGGTTTAACAAGTTATTCATCTCATAATTGTAACTCGCACGAGCATAACTTGTTATGAGTTGTCCTGCCATAGGTCTACACCTTCATAAAACATCCTCAATACTTCCCCAAAGTTTTATGGTCTCCTCCATCGTGTGTGACAACATGAATTTGAAACCATTTTGCTTTGTTTCGCCACCAATGCACATCAGGGTCAACCCATAAACATATCATGTTGTTTAGTTTCCTTTGTTCGCAACGTCTGCTAATTGTTTCATTCCTCGTTGTCGTTTTTTCACTCCTTTGGGTGAAGTAGTTTTTGAGTCCTCTTTGATACAAAGCTTCAACATTTCCATACCTGCAAAATCTCTTTAGTTGTTGGGAAAAAATTCTTATATATGTTGCTTTCCATGGAGAATAAGGAAGTTTATCTGGAGAACATCGGTTGAGAACGTATTGAGAGTTGGCGTGTTTGTTAAAGGATTTTGAAACGAGTTCGACACTTCGAATATTAGAGAATGGATAATTGGCGACACGTAGACAAATATCTTCGAGAATATTATGAGGCAAATTACTCAGAGAAACACCTTCGAGACTTACCTTATTATTCTCGGTTTCGAACGACATGTTTGAAGCAAATTCACCAAGTGAACCGTAGTATTCCACAATGTTTTCACTCTCTTTTCACTATGTTTCTTCGTGTTTCTATTTGAACGCGTACTAAAAGAAGGTGAAAGCGTGCGGTAAATGAAACGTCGCGACTTCAGAAAATGATATGTGGTGAACTAGGAAGCGCGAACATTAATTTGATTTCAATCGGTTCACTTAAAGTTGCAAACCGATAAATTCAATATTAATTCAAGTGACTGATAAGACTTAAAACCTGTTATAAGTAATTCAATTGTAATTCAAGTGATTGATAAGACTTAAAGCCAGTTGTAAGTGATTTGGGTCGATTTTAATATGATTTGCAAGTGATTGATAAAATGTGTTGGGAAACACCATATACATTTATGATCACTTTGTTGTTGCTAACCCATTCACAACCAAGAAAGTTACAAATAAATTGTTTTGTAAGTTTTATGCGAAATATCTAAAATTATAAATTCATTACTTAAAACCTTTGGTTAAACTAATAAAAATCAAGTCATAACCAGGTTAAACTAATTACATATAAAATCGTCAAAAGTAAAATTGTTTGAAGATTTGTAACATTGGGTTTTTAGGGAAGGGTGATTTTCATGTTAAGGCACCTTTTTGTTTTAAATCACACAATAAGACACCTTTTAAAATAATTGTACTCTAGGACACCTAATTTTGAATTGAGTCAAAATTGGTTTTATGACCATTTTACCCCTTGACTTTTGTGCTTTTGCAACTTATGTATTCTTAACGTAAATTACGTTAAACTTTTGATTGTATAATGGTTAAAATGTTATCAATGAATTATGGTTAGGATGTTGTGATTAAGTAATGGTTAATATGTTGTTATTGAATTATGGTTATCCCGCCGTTACTGAATTATAGTTAGCACATGATTTGAATGTTGCTACTGAATTATTGTTTGAAATTTTGTTACTCAATTATGGTTAGAACATTTTGAATCAAGACAACAAAGAACCATACAAATAGAAAAATCTATAGTTGATAGTTGAACATAAAACAATGGCTTTTAATACTTTGAATACGACATATATTTCACAGAAAATGTAGTGAATTGTGGTTAGTCTATTAAGGTTTCAAAGATAGACATCAGTCCCTTGTTATCCACACTAGAAACTCCTGCTAATATGGTCACAATCCCTTGATTTCTTTTTGGACGATTTTCTTGTTGTTTAGTTGATGCATATGATCTATTCACATGCATAGATGGGGACCTACTTATTATAGGCGTTACTTTCTTTAGTCTTAAAGACTTATATCTCACGTCGATGGAAGAACTTCTCGTGACAAAGAAAAAGCATTCAATGATACCATCATCTGAAGCCATTTTATAGACTTATATCTCACGTCGATGGAAGAACTTCTCGTGACAAAGAAAAAGCATTCAACAATATCAAACTATACTTTGAGCATATGATCTTTTGAATTTCAGAGCTTTATGCATAAATATTATGTGATGAAACGGTGTTCCCTTATAGTGTACATGCTTTCCGAGTGAGAGGAGAAAACACATTAATTGCGGAAATTATAATCAAGAAAAAGCGAAATCAAATGTAAATCTAAGGGGAAAAAGAATAACTAACACATTTGAAGGAGAAGACCAAGTATCTTGACAATAACTCTGGATGAGATACGCTAACTCCGGCGTTGATGGAGGAAGAAGTAAATCGATGCCATATTCAAAACTAATATCCAAAATTCAGATCCTTAACCATTAAAACCAAATTTCACGAGCTTCAGAGTCTTTCATCAACTATCTCACCAACAATTATGATTTGTTCTTCTCCCTGATTCTGTAACAAACGAAGACGCAATGCTCAATATAATCCACAATCACGAAGAAGAAGACGATTTCCAAGTCTCTAAAGGCTCAGATAACGAAGTAGAGACGTCATCGAACATCCCTTTCTTTCCAAAACTCGAAATCCAGATCAAAGAATCAATCGAACCCCTAAGCGGCTTAGTCTTCCCGAAGCTGAATTGGAGTGCACAAAAGATGCAGCTTAGATAAGTCCATCACATAATCTTAGTTGCACTTGTTTTAACGAGATTACTCTCTTATTTCGTTCTTCAAATTCGTTACTCCATGATTTATGCAACACATATGATTCATTAACTGACAAAATCTCGTCAAGGCCACAAAGTTTCTTCCTCTTCACCGAACATTTCGAGATCTTCTTCTTCTCCTCCTGCAAATTTGTCAAGGCCATCAGAAAAGGTGAATGAGTCAGGGGGAGCGCTTCTTCTTTGAGATCTTCGAGGAAACTGAGATCCTCATCGTCAGAGGAAGATGATGAGAAAGAGGGAGAAACGACGAAGAAGGTGAGAAGAGTGGTGAGATAGAAGAAGAGAAAATTGTTAGGGTTTGGATAGATTAGTTTTAATGTTAATTTTTGTTAGGGTAGAGTATCATCTAGGTAAGTGTCTTAGAATGAAAACCAATTTCAAATGTGTCTTAGAGTATAATTGATTGTAAAAAGGTGTCTTACGATACAATTGTTTCTTTAGGGAATACTATAAACAAAATTGATAAATATTATATTAATATTTTTGGAGGGAACTCGATTTCTGCTACCATAAAGTGGGGGGGAGGGGGGGGATTGTCAACTCAAATGCATAACTATTATTTTAAAATATACGAAAACAAATCACATCACATTTATAAGAATCTGTTTTCTCTCTAACTCATAATTCATTCGTTATTTTCTCTCTCTCTAATCACATCCGTTTTCTCTTTATAAGAATCTTTATTTCTCCATTTTGGGTTTATGATATATATATCAATTTCTAGGTTTTTGTCAATTTGATTATGGGTTTTATGTCGTTTTGATTATGGGTTTTATGTCGATTTTTTGGTTTAGGATATATATCAACATTTGTGTTTAATGTCGATTTTTGGGTTTAGGATATATATCAACTGTTGTATTTAATGTCGATTTTTAGATTTAGGATATATATCAATTTATGGGTTTTTGCCGATTTTTGGGTTTAGGTCGATTTGATTATGTGTTTGATTTTGATTTTTGGGTTTATGATATATATCAATTCCTAGTTTTGATGTCGATTTTTGTGTTTATGTCGATTTGATTATGTGTTTAATGTCGATTTTTGGGTTTAGGATATATATCAATTACTCAATTTTATATCGATTTTATTGGTTTAGGATATATATTAATTAGCTACAAAAAGATATATATTAATTAGCTACTATTGATTTGATAATGGATAGTAGTAATGACTACTGGAATCCCAAATAACTAACAATAAACAATTAGTTGTTAGCAGTGACTAACAATTAATGGATAATAGTAATGATTACAAAAATATTTAGTAATGGTTAGAAGTGACGTTTAAAATGATTAAACGTGGAAATTAGTTAAATGATTTTTAATTATTGACCTACTTCATACTTCACTTCAATGTCTTAGTTCACTTGAATGTCATAGTTCACTTCAATTACTAGTAACAATTACATAAGTATTACACATTATTTTATCGAGTATTTCAAATTATAACTAGTATTATCGAGTATTTACAGGTATTTATTGAGTATTTCAAGGTATTACTCAGTGTTACAACTAGTATTACCCAATATTTCCAAATTAAACAATTCGTAAGAAACAGATGATAGACGATAATTAAACAATTAAACAAGTCATATGAAACAGAATTTAATTAAAAAAGTCATACCAAACAAAAATAATTAAACAAGTCAAGATCAACAAGGGATTAAACAAGTCTTAAGTAAACATAAAATAAAAGTTCAGATTCTAATATCAAATGGCGAAGGATTGTCGGGAAAAAGAAAAACAACTTCCCGGTACCAAAAATATTTTTGTCATACAGGATGTTCCACAACATCGATGTTTTCAACACACGAACATTGATATCATGGAGCAGATGGTCGGGTAAATCCATGATATTTGTTCTTGCCACCTTCAACTATATTCTTTCTGTATCTGGGAAATTTTTCACTCTCTTTACGTTTTTACTGCGACAATTCCTTCTGTCTCTTCACTCTCTCTTCGTTTTTACTCGAGTAAAAGGGAGTAATGAGGGAAGTTTTAAGAGAGAGAAACATGTGAAAGAAGGTCTAATTAACGAGGGATTAATTAAAATAACAAGACGCAAAACTAAAACATCGTCTCGTAAATGGAATCCAAACAAAAAAAGGAAAAATAAATAAAACGGGGCGTGGAAGAGATGGAGGTGTTCAATCCAATTCATACGGTTAAAATTAATTTTACTGGGTTTGGATCGGTTTTGGATGGTGCACTGGTTTAAATTAAAATTAATTTTAATTTCTTGGCTCTTGTTCGATTTAAAATTATTTTGCGGTTCAATCGATTTTGTCTCGGCTAAGGCATTGGTTACTACGTTAATAAAAAAAATTGAAGGGGTCTCAATCATCTTTCATCACGTTTTTGCATTTAAAAAATAAAACAAAAATAAGGAAAAATGATTTGCGTTTGAGCACTAAATTAATTAAAACAGGGTGTTTCAATACTTGATTCATGGGTCTGCCGCGAAGTGGAGGTGCGCCTTATGGCTGGCGTTGGTCCATCGTTTCTGCTAGCAGTAACGAGTGGGTAGCGGCTTTGGATTTCCGGTATGCTTCTGTCGAGACTCTCTCTCCCCCGCATATTAGTTGTTGGTTAAGCTCGATTGGTTGTTCTTTGTTGTCTGTGTTCTTTGTCTAGGGGTCTTCTGGTTGAGCGTTATTTTGGTTTAAGTTCATGGTTCTACTTCGTTCTGCTTGCTCAATTTCCTTTGGGTCTTAGTTGTATTTCATCTTTCATCATCATTCATTTTGTGTGATTGGGGGAAATAACGCGATTCCACATTTTTGAGGAAAATAACGGGATTCCACATTTTTTGGGAAAATAACGCGATTATGAGTTTTTTGAAAAACACGATTCGGAAAAAAAATGTGATTCTCATTTAGAATAAATTTAAATGAATTTTATAGATTACCATTTAAAAATATTTGAAATAAGATAAATGGGTCTTATAGGGTCCCCATTTATTAATTTGTAAAACCCTTTTAATAAATGGGTGTTATTAGGGTCCCCATTTAGAACCCACATAACTTTAGTTAGTTAAATGGGTCTACATGGGGTTTTTCCAATAACAAAGACTCATTTAGACCCACCAATTCTATACTCATTTAGACATCTCTAAAGCATATCCTCCTTTGCTATAAATCATCATCAAATTCGGCCGAGATCTGATTTGGTGTGCATTCTCTCTACCGGTTATTTCGACTTTGGTTCGATAAACTTGATTAAGGTTCTGGCGCTTCTTGTTCATTTGTGACGGTTCAGTGTCTCGTCTGTTTCAAGATACATTTGTTCCTTAATTTCTGAAGTATATTTGATACAAATGAGGATAAAATGAAAAGTTGTGGTTGTGATTGCAATTCCTTTGTTTTTGTTATTTATTTTAATTTTTTTGTATGTTCGATCTTGGTTTCCTGGTTTGCTCAACCTTTGTAATCGTTGTACATTTTATGTTTAATATAGAGTGATTTTCACTCTAGAATACCTTTAAGTTTTTAATCACAAATAAAACATATTTTGGATAACTTGTACTTTAGAGCATATTTTGGGAAGGAAATTGAAATTGATTTTTTTATGACTGTTATACCCCCGAGTTTGTGGTCACGCGTTCTTGATTACAAGATCGAAGACCTAACTCGTGGTCAGCCGATTCTTGAGGATGTGTATTAGTCATAAGGTAACAATATTATGATGTGAGTTATGTTTATTTATGATGTTTCTTTACATTATAGAAAACACAGACCATGACTTAACTTTATGTACTCATATTTAAGTAACATAAACCATTTGGTAACCATTTATAAATAAAACCAACTCTAGACCCTAAACACTTAACAAACTGACCACGAGTTAGGACACCAATTAAATTTTCCTCTAAAACTAACTGACTACGAGTTAGGACAACGAGTTCGGTCTCTGATCGCGTAACCAACTGACCACGAGTTAGATTTATTGAAGCATCTTGACACGAGTTAGGTTTCTGATTGCATAACCGAGTTTCGACTGACCACAAACTCAAGGGTATGATAATCATAAAAAAATCAATTTTGATTTGCTTCCACAAATAGTGTCCTAGAATACAAGTTATTCAAAATTTGTCATAAAATACAATTTTAAAACTTAAAGATGTTCTACAATACAATTATTTCTATAATATATCCTTTCATATGAAAAAGAAAAAAATTAGTTGACCCAGAAAGAAAGAAATAGATGAATAAGTGTAGTCCCAAAAAGCATGTGTGTACTAATAGTATGTCATGTGTTCATCACTGATTGATTTATATGTGCTAAAGAAGATTTTATTTATGTATTTTATTTTGAAACAACAAATAATCTGGTTTTATACAATTTATACAGTTAAAAAAGGGTAAACTATAAACATAAACATATAACGATAATATGCTTCTCTTCTCTTTTGCCTTTTGGTAGTGTATAACGATTAGTCCCGACAAGGTTATTTTCGGTCGGCGGGTTATTTTCTATGGGGTTGGTCTTCTCGATTCGGTTGGTCTGGTGCAGTTCGGTTGAGTCACATCCTTCTTAGCCTCTCGCGCTGCTTTTCCTTTTCATGAGCTGCTTTTCCTTTTCATGAGCCGCTGGCTCCTTCGTGGGTGTCATTTCGTGGATCTGCTCTTCTAGGTAGGTAGAGGTTGGTCTTTTGCTTGGCAGTGGGTTGGGGTTGGGCGGTCAGGGGGCGTTGTTGAGTTGTATGGCGGTGTCTTAGGGAGCTGTCTCTGGTTAGTTTCCGGTCGGGTGCCTAGCGGGTTTGTTGTTTTCGGTCTAGGTAGAGAAATAGTTTTCGTTTGTGTAGTGCTTGTTTCCGGCAGTCTTTCCTTGGCTGTGATTTGGCTTAGTGTTGTTTGGGTTATTTTGCTTGGTGTGTTTTTGTGTTTTTGTATTGTTTTGTTGATGAAACGATGTTGATGTTTCTTCTTCCTTCTCGCTTATGGTTCATTGGGTTTAATCGAATCGCATTCGTCATCTTCCTTTTGATGAGTCGATTAACCAGCTTTTTAACCTCCTCTACAAGATTTTAACATCAGATTTGGTCGAAATCTGATTAGTTGATGCATTTCCCTTACCGGATTGTGTTGTCGTCTGTTTTCGACATCTTGGCCTAGGCTTTTATGACTCTCCGTAACTGGTTTTATCTTGCCTTTTAATGATTTCTGAAGTCTACAATCATCAAATGAGGACAAAAAGTAGAAGATATGGATTATGGTGGTTCCATCGTTGTCTTTCAATTTCTAC
>OVAO01002583.1:0-12533 GCA_900406285.1 Biscutella auriculata
AACATTATGATGTAACGCGAGTAAAAGTATACCCACGGACTATCATCCGCCCAAAAGTTGTGAGCCAAGATTTTAGTGTATGTTAAAAAATTTAATAATTATTTACTTAATTACATATATTTATTAAATTATTATTTAAATATTAATCAACTTAAATAATAGTTAATAATATTATTAAATTAGAAAATTTTTAGAAAAATATGTTTGAGTTATTGAATAAGTTAAATACTTATTTTACAATTTTTATAATATGTTTGTAATAAGTATCGATAGCCAATAGTTTAGTGGTTTCAAATATTCCATGATATTTCCATCAAGGCTAGGTTCCAACCACTTCTTTGGAAGTTAAAAAGGTGGTTTTTGAATCACTATATATTTTTTTTTTTGTGTGATCTTGAATCACTAAACTAAGATAAAGAAAATAAGATTAATCAATAAAAAACTAACTAAATATAGATTTGTCTTTTTATTATGTACAAGAGATTTGTTGTCTTACTTTTATTAACTATGAAAAGATCTATTTCATTAAGTTCGATGTTATATAGTGAAATTACATATTATATTTAGATTTATGATTCACTAATTCAAATTAGTGATTCAAATTTTAAGTTGGATTGAGCCCAAATCTCAAAGGAGCTATCAACCATAAAAGTCTAGTTAGGTTCATCACACCCGATCAAATATTCTAATCAACTATTGCTTCAGGCATTCCTTTATACACCTTATGGCGTGGGTGGAATGACTTAGTGTTCAAAACATATCAAGATCCCAAGATGATTTGAAGACTGAAATTGACAGGTCCATGAGAGCTTGTCTCCTGTCGGTTTCCCTCCAAGGAAATTGTTGGCTCCTATGTATTAGGCCTTGAATGTTTGTGGTTTTTAGAATAGATTTTAGATTTTGATTTTCAAAAATCTGATTTTTTATCCTATCAAGATTTTCAAAAAATAGATTCTTTAAAAAATAGGGAAACTAGTTTTTTGATGGTTTTTCAATTTTACACGTAGAATCTAAAATCTACAATTATGTTGTTTCTCAAAAAAAAAATTCATTAATAATATTATTCTTGTAATTTTTTTTAATGTTTTAAATTTTACATTAAGTGGAATCCAAAAGAATAAAAATTTAATAAAAAGCCTAAACAAATATTGTATTTTAGTGAAAATTATGATAATTGGGATTTAAAATTTCTAATATTGAAATAAATTTTAAGTAATTAAAATTAATAATTAGTTATATTATCTATTAATTAACATTTAAATAAAAATATTGTAATAAATTTTAATTAAGTGGAACAAGAATATGGATTTTAAAATTTTAATATTATAATAAATTTTAATTAAATTATCTTATAAATTAATATTTAATTTAAATATAAATAGGGTAAATTTATATATTTAACGACTGAAAAATATTAACAATAAAATTATACATGAAAAAACAAAGAATCTAAAAACTAAAACTATAATCACCATTCATAATTTTACAAAAACTAAAATCTACACCAAAATCAAAAACTGAAAATCAAAATCTATAATCCAAAAACTAAAATCTAAAATCTAGAATCTAAAAACCAAAAGCCAAAATCTACCCAAACATTCATAGCCTTAGAGTTATATTTTCACTTGAGAAAATACAATTAATATTGTGACGTTTATGTTGGTTTTGCCAAATTTTGCTATTATTCCTCCATCTTAAGTATTTTTCTGGGTCTCAACTCGATATGAAGAGATTAATGTTAGTTCTGTAAAGAGTTTTTTTTTTAATTCGTTCAATACATTTTGGGTTGACATCATTAAACCATATATACTTTGTCAATCCACACTCAAATCTCCAAAATTTTCACCTTCATCGATAAACAACATAGATTTTCAAATTCAAATTATTTTCATCTTTGTCCTTGATTAACACAAATAGTTGAATTAACGTTTAAAAATCAAGTTTGTTAGCCTAACTAAAATTCCATCCCAAAATATTCAAACTATTTAGACTCTTGATTGTATTGATCTTATCCAAAACAGAGAGAATTACAAAAGAAATTTCAAGCAATCCATCTCATAACGATCGATTCTTTCAATTCTTGGAAGCTCATGACACTCCTTTACAATTCTCACAATATTCTCGATAAAAACTTACTATTCAATCTCTCACGATATAAATACTAATCTAAAGGTTCTAATCTCCTTGGTTTAATAAAGTAACCAATAAGATTGAACCAACAACACATTATAACTAAACCGTTTGCTAACTAAACCGAACTGTCACGAGTACTCTGCCTCTGTTCCTGTTTCTTCCTCGTTCGTCGCCGAGAATATACCTGATGGTGCATATCACAAACTTGATCCAATTGAATTAAAAAATTAAAACCTTGACCCAATTAAGACACAACAACAACTAAAATCAACAACTTGAACCTCAGAACCCAAAATTAGAGTTATTAGTTCAATTTGGGATTTTCAAAGATAGACATGTGCTATGAAGCTCCATTATAATTTCCAAGATTACAATGAAGAATTGTTTTATTTTACTTCTTACACTACAATTGTAAAGTTTCTGACTTTCTCGGAAAGCTTTAGAATACTAAGTTGTGAGAACGATGTTCAGATTGTGAAGCTTCCTGTTGTATTGAATTATGATCAGTTAGAGGGGTTTGAGTTTGAGTCTTTGTTGCTCACTGTGTTTAATCATCTTAAATATATATTACTTCAAAACGGTAATGTAGGCAATTGTTTTCTCTTACCCTGAGCAACAATGGCTACTATCCTCATGCTTGGACCTCTTCATGCTCGCCAACTCTAATTTTGTGTTCACAAAATTCCCCAAATTGAGCTATCTAATTTCGAATTCTGAGATTGAACTTGTCGATTTTAGTTGTTCTTGTGTCTTAATCGGGTCAAGGTTTTTTAGTTTTAATTCAATTGGATTAGGTTCGTATCTTGGGATGAATTTTTAATTAGGCTAACAAATTTGATTTTTAAACACTAATTTAACCATTTGTGTTAATTAATTACAGAGAATAATTTGAATCTAAAAGTTCATGGTGTTTATGGATGAAGGTGAAAGTTTGGGTGGTTTGAGTGTGGATTGACAAAGTACATATAGTTTAACGATGTCAACCCGTATATTTATTGAAAATAGATAAATCAAAATTCAGGACGAAATCAAGACAACAATTTTAAAATGAAAAAAATTGTCTCATTTATATCTGTTTTAAATTATGATAGGAGAACATGATAGTACGAGACGAATGGGATGAAAACAACAATTCGAAAAAGATGACCTCAAAATTTAAAAAGAAAATGTTACAACTAATACACATTTAAAGCTTTAAATACATTTCTTCCAATTTAATAAATATATAAATTAAAAAAATACAACTCTAATTCTTAAAAGTTTTAAATTAAAACAAATATTTATAATTATATCATGTTAAATCTTAAAATATATAATGCATCAATACAAAATAAAATCTAATTCTAGTATTAATAAAAAATTTAAATAGTTTTACTTTAAACTTCATCTCCTAAATCATTTATCACATATAAATAATAATTACTTACTTTTTTCAAAAAAAAAATAATAATAATAATAATAATAATAATAATAATAATAATTACTTACATGTCAAAACAAAGAGCCATTAATAAATGGTTGATATCGAAATTAAAATTAAAATTTATTAACATATATTATATTATATGAATATTCATACATATTAAAATTAAAATTATTATAATATTATTGCTTTATGTTCTCTCCATTGAGAATTTAGGAATTTCTGTTCCGTCTTATTTTCAATCAGATATAAAAAAAATGTTTAATATTGGGACATGATGGGAAATTCGGGAATAAGTTTGGTATGAAAGGAGATGAGAATTATGTCCATCCTTAATATTCACTAGTTACCAAAAAACCTACGCTATAAGATCTATATTGTCTCGGTGACAAAAACGTGGAATATACCACAAATTTAATCGATAATAGACGAGAGAGATGTGAGTTAATTATGGCAATACCCATCAGCAGTAAAGAGGACGAAGAAGCTTGGTTTGGGGGCACAAAACCAATGTACCAGTATATCACCAATACATGTAGAATTAGATAACTTATTTGGATAATAGAATGTATGATATTGATAGAAGACTGATGTGATGTCAGATCAGACTCATCAATGTGATAGAAATGGTGTTCAACCTCAGAATTGACCAACATTTGCACCATACTTTGAGGACCTACAAACAAACAAGATAAAGATTCCAGATTACGATTTTGTACATATATCTAAAGCATAGAGTGTAATAGCTGATTGATTAGCTAAACGTGTAAAAAATTTCTCATATTTTGGTTCTATTCGTTTCAGAATCTGCATCCAGCATCTACATTCTGCATCCAGTATCTGCATTCTGCATCCAGCATCTGCATTTTGCATCTAGATGTTGTTCGTTTTTGAATCTGTATCCAATATCTGGATGTTACAATCTAGATGTTGTATCCTATGTTGTTCGTTTTTGTATCTATATATAACATCTAGTTGCTATAATTTTTTTTCATTAAACACGAAAAAGTGATTTCACGTTTTCTGAAAAAATGATTCTACGTTTTCGAAAAAAACATAATTAAACGGCTTTCAAAAAAGTCATTTTTTTTAGAAAACTACGATTTCATTACTCCAAATACGTTTTCGGAAAAAACTGCGGGATTGCAGCTTTTCGTGAAAAATGCAGAATTGCGACTTTTCGAGACAAACGCGAGATTGCGACTTTTCGGGAAAAATGCGGGACTGCGGCTTTTCGAAAAAAACGCGGGATTGCGGCTTTTCGGGAAAAAACAAAGGATTACGACTTTTCGGGACAAACACAGGATTCGAGTTTTTCGAGAAAAACGCGGGATCAGAGCTTTTACGGAAAAAACGTGGGATTGCGGCTTTTCGGGAAAAATGCGAGATTGCAGTTTTTCGGGAAAAAGCAGGATTACGGCTTTTCGAAAATACACGGGATTGCAACTTTTCGGAAAAAACGCGGGATTGCGGCTTTTCGGGAAAAACGTGGGATTTCGTCTTTTTGGGACATACTCGAGACTGCGATTTTTCTTGAAAAACCGTGGTCTTGAGTTTGTCCTGAAAAGCCGCAATCCCCTTTTTTCTAGAAAACCCACAATTTTTCCTAAAAGCCCCAATCCCGCATTTTTTCCCGAAAAGCCGCAATCCTGCGTTTTTAAAAGCCATAATCCCGAATTTTTCCCGAAAAGCCGCAATCCCGCATTTCTTCCAAAAAGTCGCAATCTCGCGTTTCCCGGAAAAACCGCAATCATGCGTTTGTCCCCAAAAGCCGCAATCCCGCGTTTTTCCCGAAAAGCTCCGATCCGGCGTTTTTCTCGAGAAACCGCAATCTTGCGTTTGTCTCGTAAAGCCACAATCCTACGTTTTTCCTAAAAAGCCGCAATTCCACATTTTCCCGAAAAACCGCAATCCCACGTTTTTCCTCGAAAAGCTCTGATCCCACATTTTAGTCGAAAAACCGCAATCCGCCTTTTTCTCAAAAAGCCGAAATCATGCGTTTGTCCCGAAAAGTCGCAATCCCGCGTTTTCTCGAAAAGCTGCAATCCCGTATTTTTCCCAAAAAATCGCGATCCCGCGTTTTTCCTGAAAAGCCGCAATCCTGCGTTTTTCCTATGTTTGTTTGTACATTTTGTATATGCATTTGGATACATATTGTTTTAACAATTTTTTTATGATCTAAATTATATTTTAAATTAAATAAAAATATTAATTTTAATTTTATAAATTTCTTCTTTCCTTATTTCTCGAAAAATATGTTTTTGTTTTTTTTTTGAAAAAATGATTTTGATTATTTCCGTTAATATGATTTTTCTTAGAAACACGTAAAATCACTGGTTCCTCCAAAAACACAAGAAATCACAATTTTTCTCGAAAAATCATGTTTTTTCCGAAAAATCACGTTTTTCTGGGAAAATAACGTTTTTCTAGGAAAATCACGTTTTTCTGGGAAAATCACGTTTTTCTGGGAAAATCACGTTTTTATCGACAAATAACTTTTTATCTAAATAAATCACGTTTTTTCAGAAAATCACATTTTTCCCGGAAAATCACAGTTTTTCCCCGAAAATCACGGGTGATTTTTCAGGGAAAAACGTGATTTTTCATGATAAAACGTGATTTTCCGGGATAAAACATGATTTTCGAGGATAAAAGTGATTTTCTGGGATAAAACATGATTTTCGGGATAAAACATTATTTTCCGGGATAAAATGTGATTATCTGGATAAAACGTGATTTTCGGGATACAACGTGATTTTCGGGATAAAACGTGATTTTTCGGGATACAATATGATTTTCGAGGTTAAAACGTGATTATCCGAGATAAAACATGATTTTTCGGGATAAAACGTTATTTTGCGATAAAACTTAATTATTCGGGAGAAAACGTGATTTTTCATGATAAAACGTGATTTTCCGGGTTAAAACGTGATTTTCCGGGTTAACACGTGATTTTCTGGGATAAAACGTGATTATTCGGGATAAAACGGTAATTTTCGGGATAAAACGTGATTTTTCAGGATAAAATGTGATTTTCCGGGATAAAAAGTGATTTTCCGGGATTAAACATGATTTTCCGGGAGAAAACATGATTGTCTAGGACAAAATGTGATTTTCTAGGAAAAACGTCTTTTTCGAGAAAACACACAGATTTTTCAGGACAAAACGTGTTTTTCCTGCAAAACGTGATTTTCCGAAACAAAACATGATTTTCCCAAAAAAAACTTGATTTTCCGGCACAAAACGTTCTTTTCCAAAAAATTATAAATTTTTTAGATGTATCTAGATGCATCTTCAAAATTCATCTAGATGCATCTCTAAATTTTGCCTAAATTTAAAATTCATCCAGATAGTCCATCCAGATGAGCCATTAAGTAACACTAAACGAACATTATTTGGTAGCTAAGAACACCTCTTCTTGTATTGAATTAGATTTTTTTTTTTTGTTAGCCAAAGACTATATTAAGACTTAGGGGTCAGAGACCCAGTTCGGTAATACAGAATCGAGATAAATATAATTAAAAGAACGGGACCGGGCGCCTCTCGCTAACGCATCCGCTGTGGAGTTCGATAGCCTTGGTATCGCAAAGTGCCAGCAATCTTCGAAGCTATCTTTGAGTCGACCAATCTCCTGAATTTCGTCTCTAAAAGCTGGCCATTCCTCCGGATTCTGAATCATGTGAATTAGCTCTCTGCTATCTGAGAAGAAAATCCCCCGGGGAACTCTCTGCTCTACTAAAGAGTGCATGGCCCATCTCATCGCTTCGAGCTCCGTATGCAGTGGCGATAACGTCCGTCTGATCGATTGTGCCCCAAATCCTTTGAATGGTTGAGTCCCGTCTCGCATGCACCATCCCAATCCAGAGTGGGCAGTCGTATCCTTCCACGATCCATCCACGAAACACTGAATAACGTCTTCCGGCGGCTGATGGAAGTCGAAAACCGCGTCTGCTACCATAGTGCTCTCCTCTTGAGCTGCCAACCAGGCTTTCTTTTCCATCTCGGCTCTCTGCACTATAAGCTCTGGATCCCCTCTTGAGTTTGTGAATGTGGCTTCATTTCTTCCTTTCCATATATACCACAAGAGCCATGGAAAGCTGTCGCGTGCATCCTTCGCCCAACCCCCATTCATTCCCTGGTTCATATTGAAAAATAAGGAGTCCCTGGGGAATTCCGCCGGTGATGTAGGAGCGTTGGAAATATCCCACACAGCTCTTGCCGTCTGGCAGTCGAAAAGGGCATGTTGGATGGTCTTCTCATGTCCCCCACACTGGACACATGTAGCATCGCCCGGTATGCCCCTTTTTTGAAGATTCAGTTTTACCGCCATGGCTCTAAATAATACCTGCCACAGAAAATGTTTTATCTTTGGCGGGCACTGCATCTCCCAAGCTGCCTCGTGTAGTGCATTGATATTGGGGCCATATGAATTTGTCCCCTGGTTTCCCTCATGACCCTACACAGATGGTACCCTGATTTCACGGAGTAACGCCCTGATTTATTATAGTGCCATCCTATCCTGTCCGGGAATCGGGTCGGCCCTCGCTTCATAGCTCGGATATAATCCACGTCCTCAGGATGTATGATTTCTTCCACTCGAGCCATATCCCAACTATTAGAGCGGTGATCAATAAGTTCTCCGACATAGAGGGAAGGGTATTGATTTGCGCCTCTACATCTCGCCGGTCTTGGTGAGGGACCTGGTATCCACGGGTCATGCCATATGGAAATGGTTGCCCCTGTACCGACCCTACATATTAGTCCTTTGTTAACCAAGTCACGTGTTGAACTTATACTACGCCACCCATAAGAGGGAGAGTTTGCATTTGTAGGATTCAATGGATCTGCTTCCCTATAATATCTTCCCTTAAAAGTTCGCGCGAATAATGAGTTCGGGAAATCCAGCAAGCGCCATAATTGTTTTGCTAGTAGCGCCGTGTTAAAATCCTCGAGGTTACGAAATCCCAAACCCCCCGCTTCTTTCCCTTGACAGAGTTTTTCCCATCCCTTCCAGTGAATGCCCCTCTTTCTTCCATCAGAACTCCACCAAAACCGAGCTATCTCGCCGGTTATATCTCTTATCGTTGTCAATGGAAGCCTAAAGTTCGACATAACATACGTCGGAAGGGCTGTGAGAACGGACTTGATGAGGACCTCTTTCCCTCCCCGAGACAGGAATTTCGTCGACCAATCATGGATTCTGGCCTGAAGTCTATCCCTGATAAAAGAGAACACCCTCGTTTTGGATCCTCCTAGGCTCTCTAGGAGTCCCAGGTATTTCCCCATGCCCCCCATGTTCTCGATCTTCAGGGTGGCTCTAGCCATCGCCATGTTTTCCGCTGTCACTTTATGTCCGAATTGTACTGAGGATTTGTCGAAATTTATCTGCTGCCCCGAGGCTCTCTCATACCTCGCAAGTATTCCTAGAATTTCCCTACATTCCCCCTGGTTCGCCTTGCAGAAGAATAAACTATCATCCGCAAAAAGCAGATGCGATATCGGGGGGCACGCTCGAGCTACTCTGATCCCTGTAATCCGCTTCTCTCTCTCGGCTCTCTTAATCGCGGCAATAAGGACTTATGTACATAAAATAAAGATATACGGGGATAGCGGGTCTCCCTGGCGCAACCCTCGCTGCGGTAAAATGCTCCCTTGTGGGTTGCCATTTAGCAAGACCCGGTACTGCATCGTGGTGATGCACCACATTACTCGACTGACCCATGCCTCTTCAAATCCTAATTTCCGTAGGAGCCTCTCTATGAATGCCCATACTACCCGGTCATATGCCTTGCTCATATCTGTCTTTACCGCCATAAAGCTTCCCTGACACATCCTGTTTGTCCGGAGTCCGTGGAACATCTCCTGAGCGATAAGAATATTATCTGAAATTAACCGGCCAGGTACAAATGCCGATTGCGTCTCTGAGATAAGACCTGGTAGAACCGTCTTTAAGCGCTGACATATGATCTTCGAGATTATCTTGTAGCTCACATTGCATAGACTGATGGGTCTAAACTCTGTCATCCTTGTGGGCCGCTCCACCTTGGGGATCATACAAATATTAGTCTCATTAAGCCGTGGGTCCAAAGTTCCTGTTGCCAAAAATTCATTAACCATGGCCGTCGTGTCTGCCTTAATCAGATGCCAGGCCTGCTGGTAAAAAGCCCCCGTCATCCCATCTGGTCCTGGTGCCTTGCCCGGATGCATCATGAAGAGGGCGTCCCTAACCTCGCGTTCGGTTGCCGGTCTAGACAACATTGCATTCATGTCCTCCGTGATCCGTTGTGGAATATCTTGTAGTGCTTCGTCTAGGGCTGTAGGAGGCGTTGTCGTGAAAATTTCCTTGAAGTAATCAACTGCGACTCTGGTGATATCCTCGTCCTCCTCCTGCCAATTCCCTGCAGGGTCATACAGTCCTGATATCCTATTCTGAGCCCTTCTTTGTTTGGTGATGGAATGAAAAAACCCCGTGTTTCTATCTCCTTCCTTAAGCCATGCGTTTCTGCTCTTTTGTTGCCAGTACAATTTCTCACTATGATAGGCCTCCGAAAGCTTCCTAGAGATTCCTGCAATCTCCTCCTGGGTTTTCGTATCATCCTTAAGGAACTCCTCCAACGTTTTCTTCAATTTTTCAATTCCCTCTTTCTCCTCCATAGAATCCCTCTTACGCCAGTTGGAGATCTGTTTTCTGCACCTGGTGATTCGTTCCGCATAGCTAGGTACGTCGTTGCCTTGAGGACTCGTCCAACCCCGTTGTATAGCCTCCATGAGGCCCTCTTTCCCCAACCAGCGCTTGTCAAACCGGAATTGTGCTTTCCTCTTGTATTTCTTTTCATCCAAGTAAGCCAGAAGCGGGCGATGATCCGATCCGATCATATCCAGATAATCCACCCATGAATGATGGAAAAGTGCATGCCACTCCTCATTTGCCAGTGCTCTGTCCAGTTTACAGCGTATCACACCTGAGCACCGTCTCCCTCTCCATGACAACTCATTTCCCCTACTCTGGAAATCAATTAGACCGCACTCTTCGATCATGTTATTAAACGCACGAAAAATAGCGGTTGGTCTTACGCTGCCACCCATTTTCTCGTGATTCCCGTTTATCTCATTAAAGTCCCCGATAAGAAACCATGGTTCCGGGCGATTGGTTCCTATATTAGTAAGATGATCCCAAACCCGCTCCCTAGCCAATTGAACCGGGTCTCCATAAATGAAGGACATGAACAAGATATCTTCATTTTTATTAGATTAGTTTTTACTAAATGATAAAAAAATATTATTTTCATTTTTATTTTTCAGAATGTTTTATTTTCAACATTTTTCAGAATGTTACAGAAAAAGAAAAGAAAGGAAAGAAATATGTTTGGTGGTAGAAAAGCCCTAAATCTAAACCCAAAAACCACCACATGACCCGTTTCTTCTTCCCACACTGAGCTATCTAACAACCATGAGCACGGAGGAGGAAGACTCTTCAGCTGTGCGGCGGCGCGTGTCCTGCACTAAAAACTTCGACGCTCTCTGGTTCTGCTATTGTAAGTCTTCGGGTCCCCTTTATCTACGATTTGTTCTCCACACTCTCAACATCTTTAGCTATTGTTTCCAATTGGAAAATGTCACTCCTGGTGAAGCAAAATTTGAACTCGATCGAGATTTGATCCATCAGTTGTGCGTTTCCACAACGACTGATATGTAGTTTTCGTGCTTGCTTTGCCTGTACAATATAAAACCTTTGGTCAAAGTTCAGAAATGACTTAGTTTTACACCAACAAAGGGAATTTCTTATTTGAAAGATCTCTGAAACCAGTTTCCACAATGTATGTTTTGTTGAAGGGATGTCTAGAGGGTCCAACTAAACCAGCAATGGCGATGGTACAGGAACAGGTTGGGTTAAAAATGGCATATTCTTAAGAAATCTGAAAAATTTGTCGCCTTTTAGAAATTGACCTTTTTACACACTAAACCCTTTGTGTATTATTGTTAGATCTCTCTGTTACATGTTCTGTCCGAGGGACCGATCAATACTAGTTCTGTTCTACATGATATGGAAGTTTTTCTGCGTTCTTCTTTGTTAAAATTGTGGTTCTAGTGTTTTTGTTGCATTCAAGTCTCCTTTGATCTAAATTACAATCTTTTCGTATCTTGAGATCAAGTCTCATAGATTAACTCAGATGGTCTCTTTGCAGCTCCGTTTTACCAAATGCAGCAGTATTACCGGGTTGGAAAACTAGATGATTGTACCAAGAAGTTCTCTGCTCTTTTTGATTGTCTTTCATTAAAGACAAAAAGAGTTTCTGAAGCCGAGGTTTGTAGCTTCTTTGATCTTATAGCTGGTTCATTTTATTTTTAATTCTACCCAAGAGGATCAAACATTAGCATAATCTATTCAATATCACAAAGACTAGCGAATCTCATATAACAACAATTTGGAGTTATGTGAATCAGGCTTCNCGCTTCTTTGCAGTTACGATTCATAGTCGGTGTTATCTGGTGGAGCTCTTGCCTCCTACTTTCAGCATCGATTTTGTTTTTGCTGAAAAAGATAAAACACAGGACATTTTCCTTTTGCATCATGTCCAGTGCTACCCAAAGCATTGGTTCAATTTCCACTCCTTATGTAAATGAATATGTCTGTTATGTTCCAAGATATGAAAGGTTTGACAATTGCAGAAAATTCTGGAAGAGCAAGAGAAAGCAGATGCAGCAAAACATATATGGATTATGAGGACACATGAAGAAGCTTCAAGGCGCTGGAATGAGACTTTTGGGCATTTGGATGATCCAAATTATTAGAAGGTACAGTTTCAGGCTTTACGTACTCTACTGGATTCTTGATGGACATTTATACTTCCAAAGAAACTCGATTTTCTGCTAGAGATCTGCAGATCATTCTGCCAGATAGAGAAAGATTTTGTTATCTGTTTCCATGAACATTTTAGCTAACTTAAGTTATGCCTCATTCTTCAAAGAAGCACAC
>OVAO01002584.1:0-12531 GCA_900406285.1 Biscutella auriculata
TAGACTCAAGGAAAAAGGAAATGAAAAGAAGTTATCACCAAGAAAGGAGGTCTCAAAAGAGACTAAGTGACTAATATGATGACTTGGTTAGATAGTAGCAAAAAGAAGAAAATGGAAGAGTCATGAGTCAAAAAGGAAGAAGAAATCTCAAGAAAAGGAAATCGAAAACTTGGGGGTATTTGAAAAGTAAAGCGGGTAGATTAGGATTGAGAAATTAGGTGAAGATGATTGCTTTATAGGAAATGCCCCATTGCTCTTAATCTTACTTGCTTTTACTATGAGGGCAAGCAAAGGATAAGTTTGGGGGAGTTGATATGTTGTGTTTTTGACCGGTTTTCAGTCTCGTTTTCATTCGGTTTTAGATTGCACTTAGAGTCTTTTTAGGTCATATTGCATTGCATTTGCATTTATTAGGTACGAAGCAACCGAATAATGAAACGCGGATCAAAGGGAGAGCAACTTGCAAAAACGAGCTAAACCGCACCGAACCAGAGAAAGAGTCCCGGTCAAGGTCCCGGGTAGACTAACCCGAGACGTTCCTCAATCAAGGTATCCCGGAGAAGCGTTCCGGTCTAGAGGCTCACCCTAGCCCGGGACAACCCCTTTGTCCTGCCACAGTTCAGCTAGTCCTGGGACATGTTCCGGGCAATCTAACCCGGGACACATCCCGCTGGAAAAGATCAAGGACCCATCCCGGAGTAGGAGTCTCGGATTGGAGGCTCATACCCAGTCCGGGATGGGTGATCCCTGAAGCCTCTCTATGAAGAGTCCCGGGTTGCTAACCAAAAGTATCCCGATTTGCCAACCCAGGACTGTATCTCGAGGTGGTCCCTTCTATAAATAGAAGGAACCCTAACACAAGAAAACAACTTTTTTCCTAACTTTCTATTTTGGTTTTCTTGTCTTTATCTTATCTTTTGGCTTGTAGTTTCTTGGAATACTCTTGTTTTTATTTGTTTAATCTATCTTAATGCACTTGATTATGGCTCTCTACTTTGTCTTTTGCTAATTTCATGATTATCGAGTAGTTTACTTTGCTAAGTGGATGAATTTGGTAGATTAGGGTTGTTTAAGGCTTGGGTTTGCTAGTTAGGGCTTGTAATCAACTTATCCTCATTAGATTAATGTTTTTAATGCTAGAATGAAAGTAGCTAATCAATTCTAGAACTTAGGCTTTTCTCGCCCGAAAGGTGTTCGATGAAATGCCCGAATGAGTTAATCTTGTGCTATTTGAAGCCTAGCCAAGGGATTGTGCTAGGATCTTATAGTGGTTGTATGGGCTAAGGTTTAATGCTTGCTAATTCATTCATTTAGTCAAGGGATTGATACTTGAATGTTTTGCTAAAGGGTATTTACCAAGGGATTTGACTTATCTATATCGGATAGTCCCTAGACCAAGGATAACCATTTAGAATGTTGTTAATGAGTAGCAAACCCGAGGATTAAACCGCCCGAGTCGATAACCAAACTCCATCCGCTTAGTTCTCTTTTATAATCATCTTTTAATCATCTATTCCCAATTTGCTTTAGCCTGTTCAATTGCTTATTTACTTGTCGCAATAGGTTCGTTTAGTGATAAAACCAATCCTATTTTGATTCACCTAGACTTAGCTTGTCATTCTATAGAAGTTGTGTGCAAACAATTGTCCCGAATTTGGTTCGATATATCCCGAACACTTGTATATGCCCCTATACTTCATTTGATCATAATATTAGTGTTAGTTCCCTCTCTAATATAATAGAGAGCGGACTAAAAAACTATTATCATGTTTTACGGGTCTGAAGTTGATATTTGAAGAAATAAAACTTTAGGATGAGATTTCAAGAAGATTCAAAGAAGTTTCAATCTGATAAGCTTCAGATCGATCGATCCACCCTCCAACAAGACCAATTGATCATTCCACAAAACTCGGGATTGACTTTAGGGAAGAAGCGGGGATCGATCCCAATATCTGAATACCATATTTTTCGTGAAGTGGCATGAGCCCAATAAGGACCCAATCTTTTCCAGAGACGAACAAAAACACCAGAGTGTCGTGTTTAGGGGTTTTTACCTTTTATTTTCCAGTTTTCTTAGAGTTTTGTATAGAGCATTGAAGGAGACGGTTCAGAACTAGATCCTTTTATTTTGGATAAGATTGTGTCCTTATTGGGTTCATGCCAATTGAGTATATTAGTTCTTTTTATGTTTTCATTCAAATTGATTTGCTTGAGTTCTTTTGTTATGTATGAGTAGTTTCATAATCGAGTTTAAGGATTTCAAGGGGGATAATTAGGGTTCATGCTTAATTATGGCTTTTATATAGGGAATAATGATTCGTTTTCTCGCCTAGTGATTGGAAAAACTACCTTCTCTACTCTAACTGATTAGATAATGTTTTAGGTTTGATTTATGTGGCAAAATTGATTGTGAGATCGACTGATATGCGTTAAGTCAGTAAGGTTTACGACTGACAACTACAGTTGAATCGATTGGGCCTTGTGAATGTTTCCAGATTATGTTCTTATTAATATTTTTTTTATATCGATAAGAGGTAAACTGTAGTAAGACTTATGAGGTATATAAAATAGGATTTAGCGTCCCGATACGAGAATAATCACGCTTTAGAAATTTGAGTTCTAGAACTACACTTTATAGAAATTTTCTTACTCGCCTATTGATTAAGTAAAATCTAAAATCCCCTGAGAATTCCCTTAACTCGATGCTTGCTTATTATTTACATCTCAATTTCTATGATATATGCTTTTACGTTTTTACTTTTATGCTAATTATAAAAACCACCACTTTTGTTGTTTTGTCTTAGTTATTATTTAATATTATATTCTCTTTGTGTTAGCAGATTAGTCTTTATGGATTCGATCCCTGAATACTATTGCAATTTTCTTTGTATAGTTGCAATTAGATTCTAAGGGTAAAACCTGAGATATCAAATTTTTGCGTCATTGTCGGGGATTAATTGTGTCAATCCAAGAGTCTACGCCTAATTTTTGGTTGATGCCATAGTTTTACTTTTAGTTTGATCATGTACTTTTATGTTTCTTTCAAGTGCATGAGCGCAAGACACAACAAGAGAAAGGGTCATGATCACCTACTACATTTGGAGAACGAGTTTGGTCGCTTGGAGAGACAGTCGAAGAAAGGAAAACAATGTAGAATCAAGATGGTTGAAGATAATTAGAATGTTGAGTTTCTCTTTGTTCAGAATTTTCAGAGAGATGGACTTGCTTTACTACTTGCTGGAGGAGGTGTCAACAAACAGGCAATCAACCAACAAGAGGTATTATCCCACCTATTGGAGGTAGGAATCAACCAGGACATGGTGGTGTTCAAGAGAATGTTCAAAGACTAACATTTGGGTATTATGACACTCTTAATTCCCAATACGTTACTAGGTGTGGCGTTTACCTTTCTATTAAAAAGAGAGATTTTGAGATAAAGACTTACTCTCATCAGTCTGATGCAACAACACCAATACAATGGTTTGCCATCTGAGAACCCCATTCGTCATATCTACAGATTTGAGTCATTCTGCAACACTACCAAGACAAATGAAGTACCTATGGATGCTTTGAAGTGTAGATTATTTTAGTTTTCTCTCGCATACAAGGCTCACAGTTAGTATCTATAGTTGCCTCAAGGATCGATTGGGAACTAAGGGGAATACAAGTCTGCTTTCTTGTACCAATTTTCCACCAATTCTATATCCAATCATCTGAGGAACAAGATAACCGATTCCAACAACTTGGATCAAAGACTTTCCATGAAGCTTTGGATCGCTAAAAGGAGTACGCTACAGACTGCCATCATCATGGATACTCAGAGGTAACACTCCTAAACATCTTCTATAATGGAGCTGTAGAGAAGTACCAAAATGCGTTAGACACAACCAGCAATTGGGACTTCATGACAAAGACAGTTGATGAAGCTTATCAACTATAGAAAACCTAGATGCTGGTAGTGCTAACAAACATTTAGAATAAAAGATCTTAAGGCCAGCTTGCGTAACTGATAAAGAGAGAACATGGAGGAATTCACTTTATAGGCGATTAACAAGAAGTGCAACCATCGTTGCTTGAGGAAAAGTTCCAAGTGGATGTTGGTTACATTGGAAATCAAGGGAACTAACATAATAGAGAGATTAATCATAATTTCAAGAACCATACAAATTTGTACTATAGAAGCAATAATGTTTAGAATCCCTAAGATTAGTACTACCCGCCTCAAAACAATCAACAAAGTATATGGACAAAATCAATAGGTGCTTGGTCAGAATACTCTGAAACAACCCAATTTCAAGGGCCTAACAATATAGTTTTCCAATAGAGGCAACCCTACAATAATAGTGGAGGTAATATATCGGGTTTTCAAAACCAAGGATTTGTTTCTTCCACACATATCTTCAAGTATGATGAGCTCAAGAAGATGTTATTAGAAGTTACTACAACATATAATCAGAATGATTCGACTTATGTTGGGCTCTTAAATCAATTAAATGCCACGTCCACATAACTTTGAACTCATCTAACATGGCACACAAAATGTAGCTCAACTTGATTTCTCCATCAAGTTGCCACTAGGAGTGTTTCTAGGAAAGTCAGAGACACCCAGATGAGTCAGTCTCTATCTTGAGAAAGAAAATCAAACATGAAGAAGTTTATCAAGGACTTCACCTCGACCATGCTAATTTAGACCATTCAGAAAGCAACATACTCAAGGGTCATTGTGATTGCACAAAGGGGAAAAAGAAGCAATTGAAGCAGCTTGTCAAAGCGAGATCAATCCATCCACCATCCATGTAGCTTGACGACTCAATTTTCGAAAAATCCAACTTTAAGGATCAATCGATTCTCTCTTTATTTTGATCGATCGAATGATTTTTGACTCCCATGATCGATCACTCCCAACTAAGATCAATCTATCCAAAACTCTTTGGAAATTTTTGGATCGAAGGTCTATCGATCCACTATTTAGATCGACGAATCCAAAAAATCATCAAAAAGTTGGATTGGGGATCGATATACCTTTTCTGTCAACAATGAAAACAATATTTGACTTGTCCATAAAAGAGTTACTTTTTCTTAGTTAACAATAAATTTTCTTCAACGCCATCTCACTAGTTGATGTAGTCATGAACACTTCTTCTATAGAAATCGTAGAATATGAGGTTAAGGAAGTCTTGGATGGAGACACTTATCACCCTATGCATAAGGCCAAGAAGAAAAAAAGGAGAAGAGAAAGGAAGAACTGTAGGTTGATGGACAAACCAGTCGAATGAGGCCCAATTGTGACTCTCACCCTATTTTAGCATGATGAGAATACTATAAGTAAAATATTTGGAGCCCCAAGGACCACCTAGCCATTCCATAAGGTCAGAGAAATCAACGTATCTAAATGGAAGGAGAAGGGTAAAGAAGGTTTGCGTAGTTGATAACTCAAGATGTTACGTTTACGCTGCCTGAACAAAAACACCATTACACAGAATACTCTGCCACACCAGACTCGCCTGCAGAAGAGAGGGTTGTAATCTCTCTTCCTTCATATCCATAACTTGATTGGAATTAATTCAGACTCGCGACTTTAAAGAAACGCTTATCGAAGAACCTCATTTGTACTTTAGTTATTTTTCTTTTTAGGATTTTTTCACTAAGTTTTTATTTTTGATGAGTTTCAGGTCAATTACGCAAATGAATGTTTTTCTATATGACGAACGCAGGTTAGATCAATAGGTCATCTTACGAGATCGATCAAACTTATTCACAAAGAAAATTATATTGACTAGATCGATTGGTCCCCTTTTGGGATAGATCGATCCTTCCGTCCCATATCAAACATGGAGCACACATATGAATGCCAGATAGTTGGGATGGACACAATTCTCGTTTCGTCTCATCTCGACTTTGACCCGTCCCATAATTCTCGTCCCATATATTCTTGTGTCTCGATATGAGACAAGTTTTTTATTCCTGAATGGGAAGAAGAACGAAAATTGTCGAATTTTTGTTTGGGCCTATAAAAATATAATAATAAAATAATTTTATTGGTATCATATATAATATATAACCATATTTACAAGGGTTTAATTATTTGATATATCAACCATTATTAATATATGACTTTTGATATAAAATTATAATAATATGATTTTATTTTATTTTAAATTAAAATATTTACATAAATTGTTATGATATAATTATAATTTTTCTTCATTTTTAAATTTTATTAAATATTGTCAATTAGTTTTAAATTTTTATTTAGATAAAGTTAATAAATTTGAAGGAATATATTCTAAACACAAACGAATTTTGACGTTGACAGTTTTTACGGAAATTGTCGTTCCCGTTCTCATCCCTATTTTAAATGGGATGTAACCGAGACAAATTTTTCATTCACAAAGTTTTCGTCATGTTCCCATTTCCTTCCTCGAAAAATTATGTCCTGAATTCCCGTTTGTCCATCTCTACCAGATAGACTTGTACACCCACTAATCACCCCAAACTCAATGTGTTCTCTTTTCAAATATGTTTCTGCTTTGTTTTTTTAATTATTTTCTTTCGTTGTTGAATTTCTCTCTTAGGTTTATTTTTACACAGGGCTAGTTGAGAATGCCACCAGTTATTGATGACATTTTTTTTTCCTCTTTTTGGATGTTTTAGTTAGTCTTTTTTTTATCGAATCATGGATTTTTGGGATTATGACATTATCTTATGATGATTTCTATATGACTTGTTTTGTTTGTAACTTCCTAGGACCATTTTGTGTAGGAAAATTAGAGAACCTCATGACAAACTCCTTCCTTGAAAATCAATGCTTGATAGGTTTTGTAGGATATAATGTTAAATCAACAATAGTTGGACTTTAGACTTGTACTTAATTTTCTCACAAGGGGTTTGATATCATGAAAGAGAATCACTACATTCTAGATTTGTTCTACCATCTACCACACTCTCTAATCTTGAATGACTATACTCTCTTTTAGTTTAGTAATACACCTTCATCTTACCTTTTCTCGAAGCTCCAAATATGATGATCTTTTTCCTGTCATTAAGTGTGCATTCATGTTTAAAAACAAAAGAGAGATTTTTGGTTAACATGATTTTGGTTGTTGTTTAGTTAAGTATACAAGATTAGGTGGTTAAACAATGATTTGATGTCTTGTTTCTGTTGTAACCCAGCTACGATTTCCGATCAAAAGAACTGACCTCACAAACTCTCTGATCACTCGTGTGTTTGTTAGATCGACAAGAAACAGGGAAAAGAAAAAGACAGAGACGTTTATCTAGTTCGGGTGCAAACCGCAACTCTACGTCTGGCTGAGGTCTCTCCCTCGAAATTCACTATGACTTGATAATACAATGTCGCCGGAATACAATGATAACACTCACCGAAAATACAAATGGATACACCCACTACCCTTGTTTCCCACACTCTCTCACCCGATGAACTCACACCAAGAAAGAATGTCAATCTGAGCTCCCAATCAATGCCCCACCTTCTCGTGATGATACACTATCACTTATAGATCTCTCCTTATCTCAGTGAACGATCTAGAAGGACACTTGTACCTCATCACCAACCGAAAGATTCTTCTTCTCTCATTGCCGTTAGCGAGAGTAACCTAAGAAACGACATCGTTTCTGAGCTTAACTCATCACTCGAACCAAATCCCAATTGATCACATTTAAACCGAAATGTAGACAAAACCAGAATTCGAGTGAACCTTGATTTTAACGAATCAGACATAACCTTTTGATTTAAACCAAGTATCACATAACTAAGCCAAAACAACAAACTTCACCTTGGCTAATATGTGATCTTCACCTAGCTATATGAACTCAGAGACCTTGGTCATCCTCTTCTACTCAGGACCTTGAGACACGAAGCAAGCTCAACAATTGATTGAACTTACCTGAAGGCAGAACTTTAGTGAATATATCAACAACATTCTCACTTGTATGAACTTTCAAGACTGAGATTTCTTCAATCTCAATCAACTCCGGAATAAAACTCATTCTCGTTGCCATATGTTTTGTTCTATCATGATGAACATTATTCTTAGCCAATGCTATAACACTTTGAGAATCACACTAGATCTCCACATTTTCTTGCTTATAGCCAAAATCTGTACTTAAACCTTTAAGCCAAACTGCTTCTTTAGCAGCTTCTATAAGAGCAATAAATTCTGCTTCTGTAGTTGAGAGAGCTAATATTTTCTGCAAACTCGATCTCCAACTGATCACACATCCACCTGCTAGAAACGTAATACCAGAGATAGGTCTCCTTTTGTCAAAATCAGCTGTATAATCAGCATCACAGAAACCCACAATTCTGAAATCTGCAGATTTTCTGAACATCAGACATGTTTCTATAGTTGTTCTTACATATCTAAGAACCCATTTCACTGCTTCCCAATGATTCTTCCTTGGATTACTCATATATCTGCTTACTAGACCCACTAGATAAGCAAGATCATGTCTTGATCCAATCATACCATACATAAGACTACCAATTGCATTACAGTAAGAGATTCTCTTCATGTATTCAACATCTTTCTCTAACTGTGCTTCATCTATAGCCTTGAGCTTGAAATGCATACCAATTGGAGTTTGAACTCCTTTTGCCTGATGCATTCCATACATCTTAAGAATTTTATCCATATAAACAGTTTGAGATAGCTTCAGTGTTCCTTTTGATCTATCTCGGATATTATCAATCCCAAGAATTCTCTTAGCTTCTCCCAAATCTTTCATCTCAAACCTTGAGTTGAGCTGCTCTTTCAACACATGGATCAACTTCATGTCACTACAAGGAACAAGCATACCATCCACATACAGTAACAAATACAACGTGGTATTTGAAACAGTTTTGACATAGACACATTGATCATGTTCACTTCTTAAGAAACCAACTTCAATCATGAACGTGTTTAATTTCAAAGTCCATTGTCGTGGACTTTGTTTCAATCCATATAGAGATTTCTTCAGAAGATAAACATGATCTTCCAAACCTTTCATCACATAACCTTCAGGTTGTGTCATGTAGATTTCCTCCTCTAAGTTTCCATGTAGAAATGGGGTTTTTACATCAAGTTGCTCCAATTCAAGATTCTCATGAACTACAATAGACATAAGAAATCTGATGGACACATGCTTCACCACAGGTGCAAAGATTTCATTATAGTTTATGCCCTCTTTATGAGCAAAACCTTTAGCCATCAATCTGGCTTTATATCTTGTTAACTCAAGACTTGGTAATCCAGCTTTAATAGTGAAAATCCACTTATGTCCAATGATTCTTCTATTATTTGGTTTTAAGACAAGTTCCCATGTAGAATTCTTGTTTAATGAACCAATCTCTTCATCAGCTGCTTTCTTCCATAAATCTTTATGAGAATCACTCATAGCAGCTTGATAATCACTTGGCTCAGTTGTGGTTTCATCCTTTGTAGCTAAGAAAACCATGTTAACATAATCTTCTAGTTTTCTTTGTAATATGGTCTGTCTTCTTGCTCTATCTCGTGCAAGCTGATTCGTGAGATGCAGTCCTGAATTTTCAGTATCTGATTCATCATTCCGACCATTTTCCTGAGCTAAAGATTCTGGCAGTTTTTGCTGATATGTTTCCCTATGTGAAATGTTGCTATGTGAGTTTTCCCAAATACACAATCTTCATAGAAACTAAGATTAGACGATCTTGCCTTTCCAAGATAACCTTTCTTTGCTAAGATATCTAATCCTTTCTGACCAAGGTGACCGAGCCTACAATGCTAAGACATCTTTAACAGTCACACTTTGTACTTCACTTATCTCGCTTGTACCAGATAGCAAGTATAAGTTTCCCTTCCTTTTGTCCTTCTAAAATGGTTCTTTCCCCCTTCTTGATCTTGATAAGATCATTCTCAGAACAATAAATTGCACCATCCTTTTCAATAACTTCTAGTGAAAGTAAGTTCCTGGAGAACTTAGGAACATACCTTACATCACTCATGGCAACTATCGATCCTAAATTTGTCTTGATATGGATAGTACCAATGCCTGCAATTGGAGATGTACTCTCATTTGCCATTCTCACCGATCCTGCATCATCCTCCTTCATATCAATAAACCAATCCTTTCTTGAGTCATGTGATGAGTGGCACCAGTATCAAGAATACAAATGTTATGGAAATCAATATCTCCCGCAGAATTTGCTTCCACGACTACTAAAGATTCAATGTACTCAACGAAAGATGCTTCAGCCTTCTTCCCTTAATCTTTCATTTTCTTCGTACATTTGTTCTTGAAATGCCCTTCTTCACCATAGTTCCAACACACTGGTCCATTTCCTTTATCCTTAGCTTTCATCTTCCCTTTTCCCTTTTTCTTATGAGTATTAGAATCCGTAGACGCATTCTTGCCATGAACGTTACTCGAATAATGAACTTCAGCTTGGGTTCTGTTATTCTTGACATTCACATTCAACTCTAGTTGCTTAGAGTAGATCGCATTTACTACCATATCAAATGTGAGATTCGCTTTGCTATATTTCAGAGTATCCCTCAGATGCTCAAACTACTTTGGAAGAGACATCAATAACAATATAGTCATATCTTCATCTGCAATCTCAACTTTCACATTTGAAAGATCTGTAATGATCCTCAAGAACTCATCTATATTCTGTTCAATACTCAAAGAGTCAACCATTCTATAACCATAAAGTTTATACTTTAGGTAAATTCTGTTAGGCAAAGATTCTGACATGTATTTTGCATCTAACACCTTAAGCATGCCAGCAGCAGTAGTTTCCTTAACGATCTTTCTCAGAATATCATCAGTAACACTTAAGATGATAGTACTCCTAACCTTCCTTTGCTTCTCAAGCAATAGGTTCTGCTCGACAAAGGCTTTGTTAACATTTGAAGTCTGATCTGACTTTGAAGGTATAACTTCCTTCTTTGTTTCTACAACAACCTTCAGATCTTCTTCCCGTGAGCTTAGAGCATCCATCAAACCAAGTATCTCCAGGTGAGCCAACAACTTCTCCTTCCAGAGATTATAATCGATGGATCCATTGAACTTTTCCATATCAACTCTTGCGGAAGACATTCTTCCAATCAAACCGAAACAACCAAGTAGCCACAGACCTGGCTCTTATACCACTTGTTGTAACCCAACTACAATTTCCGATCACTCGTGTGTTTGTTAGATCGACAAGAAACAGAGAAAAGAAAAAGACAGAGACGTTTATCCAGTTCGGGTGCAAACCGCAACCCTACATCTGGCCGAGGTCTCTCCCTCAGAATTCACTATGACTTGATAAGACAATGTCGCTGGAATACAATGATATCACTCACCGGAAATACAAATGGATACACTCACTACCCTTGTTTCCCACACTCTCTCACCCGATGAACTCTCACCAAGAAAGAATGTCAATCTGAGCTCCCAATCATTGCCCCACCTTCTCCTGATGATACACTGTCACTTATAGATCTCTCCTTAGCTCAGTGAACGATCTAGAAGGACAGATGTACCTCATAACCAACCGAAAGATTCTTCTTCTCTCCTTGTCGTTAGCGAGAGTAACAGAAGAAACAACATCGTTTCTGAGCTTAACTCATCACTCAACCAAATCCCAATTGATCACATTTAAACCGAAATGCAGACCAAAACCAGAATTCTAGTGAATCTTGATTTTAACCAAATCAGACATAACCTTCTGATTCAAACCAAGTATCACATATCTGAGCTAAAACAACAGTTTCAATTGCAATGCTTGTGTGTTTTCCTGAATGACCATAAAACTATATCATTGGGTTATTAATTCGAAATTGAATTATTTGAGACTGAAAACGAGAATGGAAAGTCATCAGTTTGTATATAATATCAAAAAAATTGGATCGCTCAATCCAGTAAAGTCGAGTCAAAAAGATTGACAGATCCATCCCAAGATTGATCGATCTAAAAAAAAAGAAAAAAAGGAGAAGAGGTTGTTTTGTTTTATGCCTAGCCTTTTTCTCCTAGTTGAAAAAAATCTTGATTTGCTTCGACATATTGTAAATCATTCATTCTTCAATTGAAAGTTACATATATGTGTTATCTTGGTTCGACATATTGTAAATCCCTCGTCTATTCTAATCATACCACGTTGTACACAGGCAGGCAGATTCTGAGAATAAAATATGAGATCTTCGGGTCAACATTAGTCGGTTAAGTATTATAGTTAAACGACTATAGTATGAACGTTACGTGAAAATTGTTAAAATTCGGACCTTTCTTCTTCCCCGTGCGATTTGGAAGTGATTAATCTTTCGTCAATAATAAAGAATAAGAAAGTAATGACGTATGCCTAATAACATGCATGGGAAATGTTTGTTCATTGAACACTATATATTTTAAACTAAAAAAGAAAAAAAATCAAGTTGTATTAAGGGCAGGTCATCAGGGGATATTAGGCTCTTTTATTGAGTTTCTTAACCCAAAATATAACTAAAAAAGAAAAAAAATAACAAGAAACGGATCTAATCTAACATCTTTTGGAAGCGGTTCTAAGAC
>OVAO01002585.1:0-12529 GCA_900406285.1 Biscutella auriculata
GTCTATATTAAATCAAAATATATTTTAAAATCTGAGATCATTACATTATATTTTTTTTCAAATATATTTATGGTAAATAAAAAATACCAACAAAAATTAAACATAGTAACCATATGTTAATATATATAAATATATATATATATATATATATATATAAATTAAAATTAAACATAGAAACCATAGTAACCAATATTTAATAATAAGTTTTAGATTTNAAACCATAGTAACCAATATTTAATAATAAGTTTTAGATTTTAAAATATTGTTTGATTTATGATGATAAATATTATTTGATTTATGATGATAAATTTTGTAAAAACGATAAATCTAACTACTATAATTTATAAAAAAGAATTAGTAATGTATTGAATTTATCATTATAAATCAAACAATATTTAAAAATCTAAAATTTATTATATTAAAAATTTCACCAAATATAATTTTATTTGCAAATAAAAAAGAATATTTATAATTTTAAAAAGATAATATTAATTAAAATATCCGCACATTGTGCAGGTTCAACTCTAGTATTCAATTATTTTTTATCAAGCGCGTAACTTGAACCGTTTTGGATACTCTATTGTTTTATGACTATTTTATAAATATATAATAATTTTTGTCACTTTCTTATACTTTTTTTATTTTTGTATAATATTTATATGTTAGATACTGTTTTTTGTTACTAGATACATATTTAATATGGATGAGATTATACTGGTTACTAATAAGTGATATTATTATTGATTTTCTTAGAAATCTTATAGGTTAATTGAGAACTCATTTAGTGCATATGTCATTCACAGAGTAAAATTTTAAAATATTATATTTAACTTTTTTATTTAAAAATATTCAAATTTCTAACAAAACTTTAAAAATATTATATTCAATTTCGGATTTTAAAATATACAAATAAATTTCTATCAAACCTAAAATATTAGAGTAAATTTAAGAAATATAATAATCAATTTTCGAAATACCTAACGTATACATATAACTATAAAATATTTAGATACATTTCAATCCTAACTAAAATATATTACAATTAATTAACACTAACTAACATATAATCTTAACTGAGAAAATATTAAATTTATGTCACTTTGATAAAATTAAGAAAATTTATTAAACTAAACCAATCAAGATATTTAATTTGTATAAAAATATTCAAATTTTAAATAATATTTTTTGAGAATTATGTATGATACTCTTTAAAATATTATACTTACAAAAATTAGTAACATTATTAGCATATATCTTATATAAGAACTGAATAAAAAAATATTTATGCATAGGAATTTATTTATTTATAATAAAATACACTAAAATTATTTATAATTTTGTTACATATAATAAATAAAATTTTATTTTTGTTTATTTGAAAATATAATCGCACGTTTAGTATGGGTCAAATTCTAGTAACCAAAAACCAATATAAATGAAACTTTCGAAATTTCAAAAATTAATGAGAGAGAAATACACCTAAAAATAAAGAATATCTTAAGAGAAATCAATAATAATTAAGAAAATTTTCAAACCAAATAGTATTTAACTATTAATGATTAAATCTACAAAAATTTACGATAATTTCATTATTTTAATCTAAATAATATTTTCTTCCCCTCTATATGTAAATTAGAGGTGTCAATTCGGGCCGATCCGCACCCAAATGACCCAATTCGTGGTGGACATTCTTTTGATAAAATCGTGCAGGTTTATCCGCGCGGAGAACGGTTTACAAATATATGTCCAAACCCAACCTGCATTGTCCAAATGACCCGCGGGTTGACGAGAAATAAATGTGCAAAATTCTTATTTTTCTATAGTGATTTAAAAGAATATTTATGATTGAAAAATATCGAAAGTATTGATTATAGTCGTTGTTCAAGAGATTTTTGTTACTGATTTCTCAGTTTTCGCATCATCATCGTTAACATACTTTCTCTTTTTGATCCATATGACAGTTTTGATAATCCATCAAAGTTTTTTCGTTCATGTTCAACGTCTACAACTTATTAAGACTTGAATTGGAATTCCATATTTACAAGTTGCTATAATCATTTAAATCCTACTACTAACATAATAAAATACAACTTAACTAATGAAATAAATAAAGAGAAAATGACTAGAATAGTATAGAAAAGTTGGAATATTACTATAATAACATACATCTTTCAAAAATTGCTAGAGTATTTTTTGCACCCTAGTAAATTACAAAAGATATCCTCGCTTATATTTAAATAACAAATCCACGTCACTAATGACTGAGTTATGTTACATATGCGGTTGATTTAGTTGTAATTAATAAATCCACATCACTAAACCGTATGCCACGTGTATATTCTGGTTGAGTTATCATTAAAAACATGGTTGAGTTTAAGTTGGTTAACAAATAAACCATTTTCGAAACCGTATAATTAAGAAGAAATCTACACGCCAGTAATTATTTCTCAGTAAAATAACTGTTCAATGTGCCGTAAGAGTAAGTCATTTCTCCGAAATCATCATCTTCTCCGAAATCGTCATCTTCTCTGAAATCGTCATCTTCTCCGAAATCGTCATCTTCTCTGAAATCGTCATCTTCTCTGAAATCGTCATCTTCTCTGAAATCGTCTTCTTCTCTGAAATCGTCATCTTCTCTGAAATCGTCATCTTCTCTGAAATCGTCTTCGTCTCCAAAATATCTTAAACACTCTAGTTAGTAAGTCATTTCTCTGAAATCGTTATCTTCTCTGAAATCGTCATCTTCTCTGAAATCGTCTTCGTCGTATTCTCCGGTAAGTTACGACTGTTTTTTATTTTATGTTAAGACTGGGTTTGATTTCTGTTGCGACTGAGTTTGATTCTCTTGCGGTTGAGTTTGATTTATGATTTGCCTAAGTATGATTTATATCATGGTTAAGTTATATATTACGTAAAGGCTGAGGTAGTTTCTATAGCGGCTTGGTAATATATAATGTCGTGGCTGAAACTAACTTAGGGTTTAGGGCTAAGTTAGTTTATGTAACGGTTGGGTTACCTTTATCTTGCAACTGAGTTTTATTTAGGGTTTATGTATGAGTTATTAATTATGTTATGGTTGAGTTATTTTTCCAAATTTGGCTGGATTAGTTTTATATCGGCTAATCTATATTTGTTTTTGATGATCAGATAGATGTCTCTGCAATATCTGAATATCGTGAACGGGATTATCCTCCAAGACTTTACCGTGACAGATTTTCTAATCTGGAAAATAAATCATTTAATCACTATACGCGTATGGGAGAACTCCAAATGATTAAAGAAGGACTAGGCAATGACGTGTGGGATGAAGTGAAGCAGTTCCCTGTTGGAATCATTGCTAAGATTGCCGATAGCAAAATGATTTGGTCTAGTAAGATCGTACATTACTTACTATGCAGACAGCTTCGCGTACACAAGAAGACTTGGAGTATAGTTCACGATACACCCATCAGGTTTGGATTAAACGAATTTCATGATATAACTGGGTTAAAAATAGACCCACTGCCAACAGATAGTTTCAACCCAAGCAATACCCAAATTTTTGGAAAGAGTTGAAAGTGGAGATTGGGCATAGACCCAAGTTCGATGAATTCAGGGATACATTAAAGGCTGTAATGTATGGAGTAGAGAAAAACGGAAATGGATGGGCCTTTTAGCTCTGAAAGCCGCAGGTCTTCACGTTGTGCATGCAAATTCTTGGATACACTTTGAAAGTGCAAAAAGTATTCGACGATGAGGCCATGATGTCATATCCATGGGGTCGTTCTGCTTTCGAAATTCTTGTTGACTCTATCAAGTCGTTGGCTCCCTCAGGTAATTCATACCACGTCAACGGCTTGATGTACGTGTTATTGGCTTGGGCGTATGAATCTGTCACTTGCTTCGGAGAGCATTTTTGGGGAGTGAGAAATGTCTCAGAGAACATTTTGCTACTTCGATGGGGTGGAAACCGCACACGTGCGACTTTTGAGACTGTCATCCTCGACGAGCTCGGAGTTCATGGCAAGGTAATGTTTCACATTGCTTTATCTAGTTTTAATTTTCTTTGTAGCTGAGTTATGACGTTTTGACGACTCTGTTATGAGGTATTGAAGGCTGTCTTATATTGTTTGGTTTACTTTATGTATGTGTTTGTTTTTACAATGGAGGCTGAGTTATATAGTGTTTAATTATTCGATGGGTGACTTTGAAGGTTGACTTATGAATTCATTTGTGCAGGTGCGCGTGAGGAATATGGTGATGAATGATTCTTTAGATGACATGTTTTCTCCTCAGTGGCCAGGAGAAACAGATGACCCAAGACTTGTCAACCTGATAATGGACATACACATGCGGTTTGTTACAGGTTTTTGGGATGTGCATATCAAAGAGAACAAGAAAAGAGCGAGTGCTGGAATTTCGGGTGAGCCTGAGCTACCAGCAATGTGGAGGGCCAGAAGGACAAGACGGAGAAAAAGCCAGCCGCGACAGAGGAGAAAAGTATGGAGGCTTTGGCTAACATAGTTGCGATACTAAAAGACTTTAGAAAAAAAATTTCCCGATAAAGATGATATATATGCTGGTATGGAGCAGAACATGTATGGTGGATTTGCTGATATGCACCAGAAGATAGATGATAGATTTGCTGATATGGAGACGAACATTGGTCGACCAGTCGTAGAAGCAGTCGATATGCGTCTGAAAGATCATCTGAGAATGGGTGAAAGAGTTGAAAGTCACAGAGACCTCTCAAAAATCCAAAACCGCCCGACTTTAACATTCCCTTTGCCGCCTCCACAGAAAAAGTCCGTTAATAGTCCAGACGCAACTAGGGCCCCTCTTAAAGGTGAAACGGGGGACAATAGACAGATTTCGTGTGTGGGGGGGGGGTAATAGGTTCAGCGAAGCGGGATTTGGTTCCAGTATTAGCTACAAATCTTGGTAATGGTGTTGATGATTCTTCTGTTGATGATTCCCTTGATTTCGTTTGTCATGGAGTTTCTCCTGGTAAGAAACAAGCACCCACCACGAGGCAACAAAAGCTGAATGCTGAGCGATAGGAGATGTTCGAGCCTCAGTTAAATCAGAAAGAGGCAGAGTTAAAAGGTATACAAGTTGGTCATAATAAATCAGCCGTTAAACCAACTAGTGCTAATATGAGGGGAAATAACCAGACAAAGCAGGTAGAGGGCGTTGCGGTAAATAGGAATGTAATCACAGTCTCGAGTCTGAAGTACAATTCGATTTGGGATGTGATCGACGATGTTGTTGGCAGTCAAAATAAATCAGCTGTTAAACCAGGTGCTGCCAAGATGAGGGGAAAGAATCAGACAAAGCAAGCAGAGGGCGCTGCGATAAAGAGGAATGTTATCACAGTCCCGAGTTTGAAAGACAATTCGATTATGGATGTGATCGACAATGTTGTTGGCGGTCATAATAAATCAGTCGTTAAACTAGTTGTTGTCAACCAAGATGAGGGGAAAGAATCAGACAAAACATGTAGAGGGCACTCCGGTAAAGAGGAATGTAATCACAGTCCCTAGTCTGAAGGACGGTTCGATTTGGGATGTGAGCGACGATGTTGAGGCTAATCTGAACAAAACTTTTTCGGAGTCCGATGTGGATGAGGAGGAAAAATCAAGGTTTGCAATGATGAAAGCTTATCGGGAGGGTCGTGGCCCCAAAAACTCAGTTTTTCTGTATATTGGGCCAAATAGGAGGGCGTGCTTGAGGAATAATAGTACACCTTCACCAGCGATATATTATCATCTAGAAGAAGTTGATGCGGAGAAAAGGGCTAAATTCTGGGATTACATGGACCAACCACTGAAAAAGAGTCCACCAATGATAGTGTGTTCTTCGACGTCCTCGTCGCCGAAAGAAAGGATTGGCCAAATGGACCTCAGGGACAATATTGATGGCTGACCGATGCTATAAATATACTTCACGGCCGAGTTACATTATGCTTTGATGACTGGTTTATTTAATATGTGACGGTTGGATTATGATATTTTACTTTTTTTACGGTACATTGCTGCATATATTAGACCCATCATCATAAATTCCAAGCAAAAACCAACCCCATTATGGTCTGAGCGGATTATGTTCGTTGATGGTTTATTCCAAATCCAGTGGTTACACGACTACAATTAGTTCAAAAATAATCATAAATCCTTCAAATTCACCGACGGGTATCGAGAATTGGTAAACGACAGAATGTCAAGAGGACTAGAGACGAACAAGATGTGGGCGAGAAATGGGGACCACCTTCTACGGGGTATTCAATGTTGCAGGCTATCATTGGGTGGCGTATCACGTTGACCTGTTAAAAGAGAGGATTAGGGTATACAATCCAATCATCAAACACGTAACACCCGATAGTGAGCAGAGAATTAGAGATGCATGTAGACCGAATTGCATACGATCCCATGGTTGATGTCCGTGTTTGTTCCGGCCAAAACACAAAAACCTAGCAGAAAACAGTTTCGGTTCCAGAGGAGGGGGAAAGACAAACAACACATTCCACAAAACGATCAAACTGGTGATGTGGGGTGTATTTGTTAAAGTTTATCGAATTTTTGGCGCTCGAAGTACCTTTTCATGGGATAGAAGATGCACGTATTCAAGATATACGACGGGATATGGCAGTTCAGATTTTTGATGCGGGAGTACTGATCCATTCTCGCATCTGGGTAAATAATGTTGAAGGCTGTCATATACTATAAGCCAACCGTTTTTAAAACTTGTAACTCGACATATTAATTAAGTCAGTCGTGTTGTATCTGTGATATATACACTTGTATATAACCCAACCAAACCCTAAACTATGTCTTTTCCTAACTCAACCATTTTTAAACTTGTAACTCAGCCGTGTCGTAAGGATAATCCTGTCGTTTAGTGCCCACATAATTAAGCCATACCTCAAACGCGCTATAAAACTCTCAAATCGAATGTAAACTATATGAGTAAATGTGTTAATAAAGATCTTCTTTTCAATCCTGAGTGAATATTAATCAAATGTATGTATCCACTTTATTGAATTTACAAGTTCAAAGTTGATATTGCTATTGAGATGTATGTTGATTAATCATATATGATCATATATTTGAATAATGCTATTGAGATGTATGCTGATACTCTTACAATTACTTTAGACCTCAGATGTAGATCACATATTTGATCAAAACCTAAGAAAAACTGAGAGAAAAACGTTATTAGGGTTTTTGAGGTTGGGTCTTTATATAGTAGACCAAGAATCGAGTTGAAAATGAAAACTAGATTTTGGTCGGCGGAGCCTCCGCCGGTCAGTGCAGACCAGCGTGCCTTGTCCAGTCTTCCTGCTCGGGCTGCGCCGGTCAGTGCAGATCGGCGCATTTGGCCGGCGCTCGTCCTCCGGAACTCCCTGCTCGGTCTTCGCCGGCCAAGGCTTCACCGGTGGGTCTGACCGGCGGTCTTCCTCCAGATTCCCCTGGTCGATGTCCACCTGTCTGGCTTGACCACCGTGGGCTTGACCGGCGGTCTTGGAAGTACCGGGACTTAGCCGTTTTTGCTCGTTTCTGCTCCGTATATGCTTGGTTCCTCTCCTTTGCTTCCTCTGCACCTGAAATGATGAAAACATGCAAATGCAACCTATAGACTCTAAAATGCATCCTAAACTAACAAAAACGGAATGAAAACCGAGGGGTAAAACCGGTAAAATTCACGCTCATCACACTACAAAGGGAGACACACTCTCTCTCTTTCAGACCCTCCTCAAACCGCGTAACTTCAGGTACCCACCTTTGTACATAAGCATGTTTCCCTTTCATTTTGTAGACTTTTCTTTATTTTTCCATTCTTTCTTTGAATTTGGATTCCACCGAGACGGTGTCATTTAAGTTTGGGGGAGGAACCCACTTTTGGACTAATGTTGTTTTCTATTTTGTTTCTTGCTTGCATTGTCTACATTTATGCTTTATAAAAAAAAGTTTAAGAAAAAACCAAAAAGATTTATTTTATTCGGGTTTAGTTAGCATTTCACTCGTAAATAGAATCGAGTCACATATAGATTTGTAGTGCACCTCGTCTTTAAAAAAAACAAAGCGCTTGAAATCCTCAATCATCGATTTTAGCCTAGTAGCCTCGAAGAATCTTGAAGTCTATAGCTTTAGAGCATAATACTTAAAAATCTTTGTCATTGGTATTGAAGCTTGCTAGACTATTGTTGCTTTCATGATTATTGGAGTTTTAATTTGGATTTATAATTAACATGATCAAACTACTTCACTTGTGTTTTATGACTTCTAATATTTCAAGTACAAGTCCGGACATTGAAACCGAAACACTATCGGTTCAGCTTGGTCGTCCTCACCTTAAGGATGATTCCCTCTCGCTCATTACTACCTTGGCCCAAACATTTGTGAGCTTCATTACTTATTTTCAGTGTTTGATAATTTTGTAAAATCTTGCAAGATTTAGAGCGACATTTAGAAGCATCCATCCGGGTAGCTAGGTAGAATAGACTTGGAACGAAATTGAAAAACGCTTGGGTATATCTAGGACTTGATATCTTTCAGTTCAAGAGTAGCTTAAGATTGTTCTTGACTATTGAGATGGGTTGTTTGAATAGAAAAGAAAAAAAAAGAAGAAGTTTGAAAAAGGGAAAAGAAGAAAAGCACCAAAAAGAATGAAAAAGAAACCTCAAGAGGAAACCAAATGGACTAGCTATGACTCAAAGCATAATAGGAAAAGAACTTATACTCCAAGAAGGCATTACAAAGAAAGAGATCTAAAATAAATTTGCCTTAGAAAAGAAAAAATGCAAAGGAAAGAAGAAGAGTCAAATATTGAGAAAAAAGGAAAGAATCCTCTTGAAGAAAAATGGAATTGGTGTGAGCCTTGAAAGAATTAGTGAGTAGACTAAGATTGAAGTTTGGAGGTAGATGGATGGTTAATAAGATATGCCCCATTGCTCTTTGTCTTTCTCGCTTTTACTATAATTTATTCACTCCGCGAGAGAAACCGCATGACATACAACCTCATGATGTGTGGAACCTTCTCTTTAGGTTGGAGTTCCCTTTTCTACCGAACCAAATGAAGCCTTGTGTTTTAGTTTCGATCATGTTTCACGCTAAATCATTGAATGAATGTAGGAAAGCAACTTAAGATTGTTGAGTGGATTGTTATGACTTAGTAATAATGGAGGATTGCAATTTGGCTTAGATGATGAGACAAGTAGTTGTGTTTAGTTGAAAACGCTCTCATCGTTGGATTTTGGATTGCTTGGTTTTCGTTTTTCTAACCTCTTCTCTTTACTTAGAATTTGTTTTGCTTGAGGACAAGCAAATGATAAGTTTGGGGGAGTTGATATGTTGTGTTTTTGGTCGTTTCAAGGATTCGTTTTCATTAGTTTTGCATTGGTTTATGTTGCATTTAGGATCCATCAGGTCCATTTGCATCGCATATTCATAATTCAGGTGGTGAATGAAGCACTGGACGAGAACGATTAAGAAGCACATCCTTTGGTGACTTAGGCAAATAAAATACAAAGAACCAGTTCATGAACGTGATCCCGGTCAGCAATCCTGATCAGAGTGACCGGGATCATCCCTCAAGTTCAAGTAGGAGCATACATCCCGGTGGGGATCCCGATCATTTCAGACCGGGACAGATCTTAGGGATCCTCACCAAAGGCTCATTCTGGTGGATTCCATTGATACACGCCTGATAGCGTATGATTGCCCTTGGAGACGAACTAGACGGCGGCCGGCTACGAGGGAGGTGGCCTCAAGTTCACAGTCCTCAAACCCTACGTTCAAATGACGTGAAGCTCGTTAGATCTCACTTAAGCTTCAAAATATTAAGAACAGTCGAGAAAAAATAGTAGAAAGGAAAGAAATGGTCGATGGTTCGAAATGGAGTCGTCGGGTACGGTCGTGTACGGCTACACCGGTCGTATGAACGAATGTGTAGAGATTTCTTCGACTTAACCAGCTCCAAAGTTGACGCCTTTCAGTGATGTTCTCTCTTAGGATTAAAGAGGAGGATCGATCATGAGAGATGGATAAAAAGACTATATATGTTCGGAGGTTTGTCGATGACGGTCGCCGGGTACGCATGGTAAAGATGAGCTTTGATCGAAACGTAACTTTGTGGAGGTAGCGTTGGTGATTCTTCGTCTAGTGCTGAGACTCACCGTATGAGCTGAAGTTGTCATCTTCAGACGATGCACCATCCGAGTCATCGAACATGTCAAATCGACCTATAAATTCATCATCATCTTTGACTGCTACATCTTCTCCGGCTACTTTATTTTTTTCTCCTTCCACTTTACTGTAGCAGTCATTGTCACTGTCACCAATGTGATCATGGCATTTAGATTCCACGTCTGAGCGTTCTCTGTTTGAGCAATAAGTATATAACGTCTTACTCTTCCCTCTTGCTCCGTCATTCTGGCAAACTTCGCCATCTATTTTCTCTGTAGTCTCGACGCAAAGACGAATATCTTGGATTTTCCTTTGGCTTAGAAAACCTTGCAACTGTGGATTACTAGAGATATAGACTGGCTTCGTATCAGGCGACATTGTTTTCATAACTCTATTCAAGAACATATAGTTCAGCCGAATCTGATGCATCGACTCATCCAATCCGTAATTTTTGAATATCCACTTTTCGAGTTGGTCAGCTGTTGTTTCTACATTAATTAACAGAACTATAGATCCTCTACCATCGTGTTCGAATACATATCTGTTTTTCTTAACCCATTACCGCAAGAAGTACGTACCATATCATTATCAATAATTATGAAAAAGAAGATTAAGAGATGGAGAAGAAGACTACTGACGAAAACCTTGTACATATAACGGTTATGCCGCCATAGAAATAAGATTGTTAAGTCAGCCGCCATACTAACACATAACTCAGTCTAATTAAATCAGAAATATAAAGTAACTCAGCCGCAAGATGAATGCTATTATAGTAAAGGGGTGGGCGTTCAGGTACCTGTTCGGGTTCGAGTAGGATCCATTCGGGTTCCAGGTTTTTGGGTTCATCGATTTAGGATCCATTCAGGTTTTAACAAATTTCGAGTCGGGTTTGTTTTGGTATAATACAAATTTCGAGTCGGGATTATTTTGGGTCGGTTTGGGTTCAGATTTTTAAACTATATTCATTAAAAATACGANTCGGGTTCGGTTCAGATCTTGTAAAACTTATAAGATCCGGAAAAGTATCGGATTATTTTGGGTCGGTTTGGGTTCAGATTTTTAAACTATATTCATTAAAAATACGAAAACGTACTCGAAGTATTTATAAATCCTAAAATTTAAACTGTTTTCATTCAAAAATATCATAAAAATAGCAAAGAAAAACAAAAATTTGAGTTCGGGTTTGGGTGGTATTTTTGAGCAGGCCTACTCTTAGTCTTGGGCATTCTGTTATTCGATTCGGTTTCAGTTCGGTTTCATTTGGTTTCGGTTATTCAGATATTTATTTTAAGATCCATATAGGGATCCAAAAATTTTCGGTTCGGTTCGGTTCGGTTTAAACCAAAATATTTAAGGGAAATACACTAAAAAATAAAAAATCAAATATTTGGGATTATACTTGTAGAGCATAATATATTGTTGGGATTATACTTGTTTGTGCAGCAGATGGGGTACAAAGCCCATAAGGTTATGGGTTTTTGGCTAGGCTAATGCGACCGCGTCTGTCACAGACGATAACTGAGGTTTGGGTCATTGATATACTCGGTTTTTATCGTTATTTTAGTCCCGTCGTTTCCTCGGTTTTGTGCATTTCGGTTGTTTTAGAGTCTTTTGGGATTGCATTCGTGTACATATTGTATTTCCAGGTGTTTAGAAGGACAGTGCAACATTCAGGGACGAAAAGGACGAAAACGAGCAAGAACGAGTCAACTCCGGAAGTCAACCAGAGTCAATATCAACCACATCCCATTCAATATTGGCCAGGCTGTGCCCAAGGAGCTAGTATCGGCCAAAGAGGAAGCAATAACGGCCATGATGTGGCCGATATCAGGTATCCGCCAGCGAAGGATCATTATCGGCCACCTCGTGGCCGATATCAGCCATATCTCATGCCAAAATGAGACGTTTTTACCCCTGATTTCTCATCTATAAATACTCACCTCATGTCATCATTTGTGATGTGATGGGTGTGACGTTTTAGTCTAGTCTCTATAGTTTTAGATCTGGTTATTTTGCTGTAAGGAACCTGCCTTAAGTTTTAATGAATAAGATCTTTGCTTGTTATTTGCTGTGTTCAGTTATGATTTGTGAGTAGTTACCTTTAGGGAATTGGTTAGGCTAGATTAGGGCACTGGATCTGTAGATCTGGTGTTCTGGGGTTTAGAACTATAAGTATTTTATGTGATAAGGTACTCTTAAGGCTTGATTGCAATCCGGCCGACTCAATCATGATCTAAAGAAAGCTTTTAAACCCTAAATGGAATAGTTAGCTTTTTGTTTCCGCCTTATACAGTTCTAAATGTTGTTCGTGATTGCCTAGATATGCAGACGCGAGAGCGCGGTATTGATGCATGTTAGGATATCAT
>OVAO01002586.1:0-12526 GCA_900406285.1 Biscutella auriculata
TGTCATTATGACATGATATTGTTGTTTCAAGTCAACTCTAATAATTATAAGGTCTTACAGATACCCTAGTTCAAGTGACAGAACGGACAAGCTTGACTAAAGTTTTGTAGTTACAAGTTGTCTTTCACTATAAGAAAAATGTCCACTGATAGCACGTAAATATAACTATTGTATGTCTATAATAACGTTACTATAAACGCTATGTCTATCCCAACTATTATAAGTTCGACCATGTCATAACGTTTTTGAGCCTATGTTATTGTATTGGTATAATCTATTATAGCGTTTGTCTGACATTGCTATTGTATTCATAATGTATATAATAGCGTTTCTTGATAACTGCTATGGTACTTATTAAATCAATAATGCGTTTGTATAAATTGTTATTATAGACGTTACCATATAATAGCGTTGTAGTTATCTGCTATGATAAGGTACCTATACAATAGAAGTCATTGTTTAGTGCTATCGTATGTTTACATATACCATAGCGTTTAGTTTACGTGTTATAATATATTCTCACTTTCTATAACGCACATTTGTTTTGCTATGATTTTTATCTACGATAGCAAGTATTAAACGTTGCATATACGTGTCATATTATTCATAACTATTCTCGTTTTGCCATGATATATTGTTCTATAGCTTTTTAATTGTGTTGTTATTTTGTGATATTTTACGCTATGGAAGAAATGTTATTGAAGACATACTTATTGAAGAAATGTTATTGAAGATATGCAACAAACCATTCATAAACAAAATATTCCATAACACAATTGGTTTCCAAGTCATTACAAGCCACCAAGTCATCAAGTAACTACACGAGTTCAAAACATAAGTTCTTATTCTTTTGGTTCATCTAAAGCATAATTACCTTGTTCTGAGGCCAAGCAATACATGATCCAAGTGCATCTCCCAACAACTTTATTTCTTCGTTGGGTCTCCAAACTCTTGCAGAGTTTGCCTTCACAACATCAACCCAAAGTCTACAACCATCATGTCCTAGGGGAACGAAATGAACAACATTGTTTGGATCAGAGGTAACTCAACGCCTTTCTGCAGCCACCTTCTTCTTTCCAGAAAGATCCAAAAGCTTGCACTTTTGATTTGCCTTTGAAGTGTCCGTTGAACGTTGCCATATTTATAACCAGTGAGCACGTGAACATAATATCAAACAACAAATGAGAGACTTACTACCAAACCAGATCAACATGTATATTATTGTTCAGAGCAAATGAACTACACATAAACTCTTAAACTCCATATCAACACATACGAGCAGTATAACCACTAATCCTCATATAACACATACGAGCAGTATAACAGGCCTGCAAATGGACATTATAACAATATAGAGAAAATAACTACAATCCAGAGCAAATGAACCACAAACCAGAGCAGTATAAGACCAGTATAACAATCCAGAGCCAACGAACTACAAACCAGAGCAACCCCAATTCCTATACATATATGCAGATGCTAAGTATGTACTTGTGATCTGCGGAGAGGGGATTTTGGGAGTGTTTTATGGGTTTTGGAAGTGGTTTCAAGGTTTAGTTGTGGCGAGTTAGGATTACTAGACTTTGCAATTGAGTCTTGAGTATTGGCAGGTGTTGTACAATTCGCGGTTGTAGCTTTGGAACCTGATGTTGCAGATTTTCCAATTGAAGGAGATATCTCCCTCACATGTTGTATCTTCCGTATATAGGAAAATAACTCGGCTTACAGGCTAATACACATAGGACATAACAGCATTCTTAAGGTACCTCATCTCCTTCGTAAGTCTCTATAAAAACATGTCAGACTCTACTACCATATCTACGAATACCTTCACGACATTTGGTCCAAGAGGTAATCCACTTTTACCAAGGCTTCTGGTCCAAATTGGTGAATTTGGTCTACGAATATCTACGAATCTGTTTACACTCTACAAAACACATATTCGAGATAAAGGTTAGGTTACACCATAATTCATGAATACAAAGTCAAAAAATAAAGTAAGAGCTTACTTTTCCAACTGAGGATTCACCAATTTCACCTTCTGGTCTCTGTTTGAAAAAATATTGTTAAAAATTGAATTTCCTTCTAAAATACAAAGTCAAAATAGAATTGTCGTATTACCTTCATCCTCATTTTAGATATCTTTGATTGCAATTCATCAACTTTCTTCAATAACTGAAACTGCGTCGCTTGCAAGTCTTCCATATATTTGTTTTTTATCTGCAGACAGACTAACTTTGAAAGATTAGCCCCTCTACCCATTGTCCTTAACCTTCCAGAATTATCATTTCCTAAAAGTTGAGAAAGCTAATCCTCCTTAGGGTTAACTGAACTACATTGACTACCACTGTCAGCCATCTGAGCAACATTCACCTATAATGAGATACGACAAGTCAATTCCTAAGATAAAACCAGTACTTACAAACTTTTACTTACAAACTTTTCAGCAACATCCGTATTACACCAGAACTAATAAGAAATCAGTACTTACAAATTTTTCAGCAACATTCGTAGTAACGGGTGAATCATCCTTCTTAGTGTAAGACTTGAGCCTTACCTTCAACCTTGTCACGTCTCCAGATTCCTTTTTCTGTAAATCCACAAGATGTACCTTACCTATCTTTATACTAACACTATAGAAGTATGAGCTAGTTTTGAGTTTACCATATCTTCAACAAGTCTAACAATTCCTTTTCGGCTACAAGTATGAGGAATTTGGGTGCTCCTTCTTTTCTTGTATGAATCACTCACCGCCTTCCCAAAAAAAACATGTTCAGTTCTTAGTAATCAATAAAATAATTTGAAGTGCATAATTAAGTATTGTATCTAAAATTCTGAGCTAGTTTTGAGTTTGACAAGTTTACTCCATTCGGCAGGAGTGACATTCTTTGGCCTCGGATTCATCCTGTGCTGGTTGGTTCTTGCACTCCTTATCCGGCCAACTAACCTAGATTTTGATGCCCTCCATAGACATCCATTTTCTCGATTCAATTTTAAGATTTTTGATGAGAGGTATATATCTTGAGAAAGCATCCCACACATTAAACAAAGCAATAAGTACGAGAGGGTACCTATATGTTTGAGAAAACGCTAAAATTTTAGCTAAAAGTAAGATCAAGATATAGCTAAAGCAATAAAAATGGTCAATAAGATCAAGAAAGTTAAGGAAACAAAATTATATAATTAAATTAAATTTGATAAGAACATACCACAAACCCAGCTCATGATGTTTTCCGGTGTTCTCATACAAAAATCCGGGAAATATTGACGATGTCAAGGCATAGATGAGGAAAAGATTGATTGCAAGGTTCATGTTTTGATAGAGCAACTCTTTGTGGCTTAACGTTATGACTTATGTTTCTTGAGCTTCTACATGTTCTGATTCGGCCTTAGCATGATAATGCGTCACTATTGGTAGCTTTGGAAACATGTATACGTAGAGAACAAAGCAAGTAAACTCGATCAAAGTGGAAAGCGCCAAGAATATCACTGCAATATATAGATCTTGAGTTAGTTTTATGTTTACAAATTCGGTAAATTGACTGAAATAGTACATATTTCAAATGAAATGATTAGATCCATATAAATCTCTTTTTTTATTATTGTGATTTTTTAAATGTTCAGCGTGCCTTGTCTTATATTGTGAAAAAACGTATTTACAGGAATGTCATTCGCCACGTAGGAATTCGTTGACGTGTATTAGTTAATCCAGCCGTCAAACGCTACCTACTACGATACAACTGAGTTATGTTTACGTTTCAGTTGATTTATGCAACGCGTACGATTCTAGTAATAATACAACTTTTATGCGCACATAAATCAGTTGCACGTGACCGCTTACTTATGTAAATCTGGTTGATTTATGCGATCAAGGCTGACTTACGGACACAAGTTACAGTTGACCTATACATCGTCCGACTTAGTTATCCAAAATACGGATGAGTTGTAGATATCTCTTGGCTGAGTTAGTTTTCTCCAGCTAGTTCTAGTTATCTCTTGCGTGAGTTAGTTTGAGTTATCAAAAATACGGATGAGTTGTAGTTATCTCTTGGCTGAGTTACTTTTCTCCGGCTGATTTAATTATCATCGAATGACTGAGCTATTAAATCCATGTCTGACTTATATGATGTTTTACTGTTGAGTTATGTTTAATCACCCTTTTACAGCTGACTTATTAGCGAAAGATTAATTACTAGAATACCATTCACGTTGCGGCTGCCTTACGTTGTATTTGTTGGCTGGTTTATGAAAGCTGAGTTATGTGTTCGTATGTCAGTTGACTTACTGATTTGCCATGTCATCATCCATATCATCAGTTCTTATTTGTCATGTCATAATTTAAAATTTGTTAAAGTCATATGAAATAAACCCCACTGATGTTGTTGTTGCTGCTGCTCTCTCGTTCTACGTAAAACAATGATCCAACAAAGAAAAATAATGATCAAACAAAGCGTACTGATAGATCTGTTGTTGCTCCATACAAGCAGATATATCACCCTGATTGGCTAGTTCTTTTCTAAAGTCTTGCAGTATCTCAAGCATGGTAGTTGTTACAGTCTCCGTACTTTTCTACCCTATCGCGGCTGAGTTTCTCTCTGTCTTCTCCTTCTGGCCCTCCACATGAGCAGTTTTCTTCTTCTTATTCTTCTTTACTGGTAGCTCATGCTCACCAGAAATTCCAGCACTCACTTTTTCTTGTTCTCTTTGATATGGCATCCCAAAAACTTCTAATAAACCGCTCTCTGTGTATGTCCACTCGAATAATTAAACACTATATAACTCAGCCTACAAAATAAAGAAACTCAGCCATAAAGTAAACAAAACAATATAACTAATCTTTCACTACCGGAAAACACAACAGTCAAACTCTCGTAACTCAGCTACGAAGATAATTAAAAGAAGAAAATCAGTCTGAAATATTACCTTGCCATGAACTCTGAGCTCGTCGATGAGGACAGTCTCAAGAGCCGCACGTGTGCGGTTTCCACCCCATCGAAGAACCTTAATGTTTGCCGAGGCATCTATCACTCCCCTAAAAGGCTCTCCGAAGCAATTGACAGATTCATACGCCCACACCTGTAACACGTGGACCAAGCCGTTGACGTAGTATGAGTTACATGTAGGACACACCGACTTGATATAGTCGACAAGCAATTCCAAAGAAGAACAAGCCCATGGATATGACATCATGGCGTCAACGTCGAATATTCTTATTGCACTTTCAGAGGGTATCAAAGAATTTGCATACACAACGTGAACACTCGCAGCTTGCAAAGCTAAAACGCCCAACTATTTCCGTTGTTCTCTACTCCATCCATGAAAGTCATCTAATGTCATCCTCAAGTCAACGAATATGGGTCCATGCCCAATATACACATTCAATAGTCTCTAGAAATCTGGGTATTGCTCGGGTTCATCAAACCTTTCTGTTGGCAGTGGGTCTACGTTTAACCCAATTATATCGTGGAATTCGTTTAATCCAAACCTGATGGGTTGACCATGAACGATACTCCAAATCCCCTTCTTCTTTACGCGAAGCTGTCTACATAGTAAGTAATGTGTCATGTTAGCACACCAAATCATTCCTCTATCACCAATCCTGCCGATGATTCCAACAGGGAACAACTTCACTTCATCCCACACGTCTTCTCCTAATCTTTCTCTGATCCGTTGGACTTCTCCCACACGCGTATAATGTTTAAATGATTTATTTTCCAGTTTAGAAAACCCTTCACGGTTAAGTATTTGAGGATAATTCGGTTCTCGATATTCAGAGATTGTAGAGACATCCATCTGATCATTAAACAAAACAAATATAAATCAGCCGATATAAAACTAATCCAACGACATTTGGTAAAGTAACTCAGCCATAACATAATTAATAACCCAGACCTAAGCCCTAAATTAACTCAGCCGCAACATAAAAGTGACCGAGCCGCTACATAAACTAACTTAGCTCTAAACCCTAAGTTAGTTTCAGCGACAACATTATGTATTATCCAACCGTTATATAAACTATCTCAGCCTTTACATATTATATAACCCAACCACGATATAAATCATGTCATAATTAAAAATATTTAAAAGTCCAAATGAAATAAACCCCACTGTTGTTGTTGTTGATGCTCTCTCGTTCTACGTAAAACAATGATCCAACAAAGAAAAAAAATATCCAACAAAGCGTGCTAATTAAAATTCTAGTAATTGTCGTGAATCATATTACATTAAAATGTTATATTTCACGATGGCACAAACAAATCTCACATATCGAAGCAGACATATTCCCNATCCCGGCATAAGGCTCCTCCCAACCATAATCCTTCACTAAGAACATCTCCGTTCGGCCAACACAGTTGCAAATCTCACGAACGTAGTTTCTTTGGAGTTGTCTCTTCATTGGTTGCTCGACCCAAAAGACGTAATCTTTGATATTCTTGTGATTTTTTTCGGTATTCTTCATTGTATGTGATATGAGAGGTTTTATAAAAGGAGACAATATTTTGAAGCCATGTTGCTTTGTCTTGCCATCGAGACATATAAGGATCAACTCGTACGCATATTGTCCTTTGTTTGCAGCTTTAGCTATTTCTTTTATTCCTCTATCTTGTTTTCGCTGACTGCTATGATGGTGAGAGTAGTTGACGAGTCCTTTACGGTGTCGCGCTTCCGTGTTTCCAATATTTTGAAATATATAGGAAAAATCTGGAAACCTTTCTCAACTTTTCAATGTTGTTGGTCCATGGAAACATGGGAAGTTTATGGAGAGAAACTCGTTGGAGAACATATTGATCATTGCAATATTTTTGAAAAGATTTTGACGTTTGTTCGAGAATGTGAGCATCAAATAAGGAAGAGTCTACAACACGTAAAGAGATATCAACAAGAATATCGTCAGGCAGATGATCAAGAGACATTATTCGTTTGTGATATCTCACAACAGAGGAAAAAGAAACGAAAAGATTTGATGTGTGAGTTCATGAGGGGTTAATGGGTAGTATTTATACCTGTGAAATGTCATCATAATCAAACAGTGCAAAGGTCGCACCTTCTCGTAACTTGAAGTCATAAGTAATAGCTGTAAAAAGGTGTAAAGGATGAACTCAAACTTCCATAGAAAAAGGTGGGAAATAAGTCGTATCCTCTCTTATTGAACTTTGAGATTCAGTTGACTTATTTGTATGGTCATGTGGAGTTATATTCCAACTTTTCTATAGAAATAAGTCAGCCGAACGTGATGGCTTACTTACATTAATATGACAAATTTATGTGATTACGGTTGACTTACGTACAAAAATTTCAGCTGACTAATTTTCGCCGCCTGATTAATGATCATCGGACGACACAATTACTCAATTCATGGGTTATTTATAGGATGTCATTAAGGTTGAGTTATGTTATATCAGTCTTATAAAGCTGGATTTAAAGTAAACTCGGCGGTTTGCGGTTGACTTATGAGTGAAATAGCTGGTTTATTGATTATGTCATAACTTTGAATATTTTAAAAGCCATATGAAACAAACAATCAAACAAACATGTAATGGCTGAACTTAGATTAAACTTATGTTTTATCAACAAAACAAACATTTATAAAGTCATAAAAACAAAACAAACATTAAAACAGTCAAATTCTAGAATCAACTCCTTGAGGATTGCTGGACAAGAGAAGAACAATTTCCCAGTTTTTGAAACAGGTTAGACATATGGGAGCCTCCTCATTATCGCCCTCATCCACCAACGCCCACTGATCCTCCCATTCATCGCTCAAAGTTTGGTAAAATAACTCAGTCATAACATAATTAATAACCCAAACCTAAACCCTAAATTAATCATCCGCAACATAAAAGTGACCGAGCCGTTACATAAACTAACTAAACCATAAACCCTAAGTTAGTTTCAGCGACAACATTATGTATTATCCGGTCGTTATAGAAACTATCTCACCCTTTATATATTACATAACCCAACCACGATATAATTCATGTCTCAGCCAAAACTTATATCAAACTCAGACGCAAGAGAATCGAACTCAGCCCCAAGGAAAATCCAACTCAGTCTTAATATAAATCAAACACAATCGCCACTTACCGAAGAATACGACGACGATGGCCATTTCAGAGAAATGAACTTACTAACTAGAGTGTTTTAGAGATTTCGGAGAAGATTACGATTTCATAGAAGATGACGATTTTTGGAGAAGATGACGATTTTCGGAGAAAATGATGATTTTCGGAGAAAATGACGATTTTCGGAGAAAATGACGATTTTTGGAGAAGATGACGATATCGGAGAAATGACTTACTAGAGTGGCGTGTAGAGTGTTTTTTATCGAGACATTACCTTGCCATGAACTCTGAGCTCATCGATGATGACAGTCTCAAGAGCCGCACGTGTGCGGTTTCCACCCCATCGAAGAAGCTTAATGTTTGCTGAGGCATCTATCACTCCCCCAAAAAGCTCTCCGAAGCAATTGATAGATTCATACGCCCAGACCTGTAACACGTGGACCAAGCTGGTTACGTAGTATGAGTTACCTATAGGACACACTGACTTGATGAAGTCGACAAGCAGTTCCAAAGCAGAACAACCCCACGGATATGACATCATGGCGTCAACGTCGAATATTCTTATTGCACTTTCAAAGGGTATCCAAGAATTTGCATGCACAGCATGAACACCCACGGCTTGCAAAGCTAAAAGGCCCTACCATTTCCGTTGTTCTCTACTCCATCTATGAAAGTCATCTAATGTCACCCTCAAGTCAACGAATCTGGGTCCATGCCCAATATCCACATTCAACAGTCTCCAAAAATCTGGGTATTGCTCGGGTTCATCAAACCTTTCTGTTGGCAGTGGGTCTACGTTTAACCAAGTTATATCGTGGAATTCGTTTAATCCAAACGTGATGGGTTGACCATGAACAATACTCCAAATCTCCTTCTTCTTTACGCGAAGCTGTCTACATAGTAGTTAATGTGTCATGTTAGCACACCAAATCATTCCTCTATCACCAATCCTAGCAATGATTCCAACAGGGAACAACTTCACTTCATCCCACTCGTCTTCTCCTATTCTTTCTCTGATCCGTTGAAGTTCTCCCACACGGGTATAGTGATTAAATGATTTATTTTCCAGTTTAGAAAACCCTACACGGTTAAGTATTTGAAGGTAATCCGGTTCTCGATATTCAAAGATAGTAGAGACATCCATCTGATCATAAAACAAAACAAATATAGATCATCCAATATAAAACTAATCCAACTGCATTTGGTAAAATAACTCAGCCATAACATAATTAATAACCCAGACCTAACCCCTAAATTAACTCAGCCGCAACATAAAAGTGACCGAGCCGCTAGATTAACTAACTCAGCTCTAAACCCTAAGTTAGTTTCAGCTACAATATTATGTATTATCCAACCGCTATAGAAACTATTTCAGCCTTTACATATTATATAACCCAACCACGATATAAATCATGTCATAATTAAAAATATTTAAAAGTCCATATGAAATAAACCCCACTGTTGTTGTTGTTGCTGCTCTCTTGTTCTACGTAAAACAATGATCCAACAAAGAAAAAAAATATCCAACAAAGCGTGCTAATTAAAATTCTAGTAATTGTCGTGAATCATATTACATTAAAATGTTATATTTCACGATGGCACAAACAAATCTCACATATCGAAGCAGACATATTCCCGGCATAAGACTCCTCCCAACCATAATCCTTCACTAAGAACATCTCCGTTCGGCCAACGCAGTTGCAAATCTCACGAACGTAGTTTCTTTGGAGTTGTCTCATCATTGGTTGGTCGACCCAAGAGACGTAATCTTTGTTATTCTTGCGATTTTTTCGGTATTCTTCATTGTATGTGATATGAGAGGTTTTATAAAAGGAGACAATATTTTGAAGCCATGTTGCTTTGTCTTGCCATAGAGACATATAAGGATCAACCCGTACGCATATTGTCCTTTGTTTGCAGCTTTAGCTATTTCTTTTATTCCTCTATCTTGTTTTCGTTGACTGCTATTATGGTGAAAGTAGTTGACGAGTCCTTTACGGTGTCGCGCTTCCGTGTTTCCAATATTGCTAAATATGTAGGAAAAATCTGGAAACCTTTCTCAACTTTTCAATGTTGTTGGTCCATGGAAACATGAGAAGTTTATGGAGAGAAACTCGTTGGAGAACATATTGATCATTGCAATGATTTTGAAAAGACTTTGACGTTTGTTCGAGAATGTAAGCATCGGATAAGGAAGAGTCTGCAACACGTAAAGAGATATTAACAAGAATATCGTTAGGCAGATGATCAAGAGACATTATTCGTTTATGAGATCTCACAACAGAGGAAGAAGAAACGAAAAGATTTGATGTGTGAGTTCATGAAGGGTTAATGGGTAGTATTTATACCTGTGAAATGTCATCATAATCAAACAGTGCAAAGGTCTCACCCTCTCGTAACTTGAAGTTATAAGTAATAGCTGTAAAACGATGTGAAGGATGAACTCAAACTTCCATAGAAAAAGGCGGGAAACAAGTTGTATCCTCTCTTATTAAACTTTGAGATTCGGTTGACTAATTTGTATGGTCATGTGGAGTTATATTACAACTTTTCTATAAAAATAAGTCAGCCAACGTGATAGCTTACTTACATTAATATGACAAATTTATGTGATTACGGTTGACTTACGTACAAAAGTTCAGCTGACTAATTTTCGCTGCCTGATTAATGATCATCAGACGACACAATTACTAAATTCATGGTTGATTTATAGGATGTCATTAAGGTTGAGTTATGTTATATCAGCCTTAAAAAGCTAGATTTCAAGTAAAATCGGCGGTTTGCGGTTGACTTATAAGTGAAATAGCTGGTTTATTGAACATGTCATAACTTTGAATACTTTAAAAGCCATATGAAACAAACAATCAAACAAACATTTAACGGCTGAACTTAGATTAAACTTATGGTTTATCAACAAAACAAACATTTATAAAGTCATAAAAACAAAACAAACATTAAAACAGTCAAATTCTAGAATCAACTCCTTGAGGATTGCTAGACAAGAGAAGAACAATTTCCCAGTACCCAAAACAAGTTAGAGATATGGGAGCCTCCTCATTGTCTCCCTCATCCACCAAAGCCCACTGATCCTCCCAACCGTCGCTCAAAGTTTGGTAAAATAACTCAGTCATAACATAATTAATAACCCAGACCTAAACCCTAAATTAACTCATCCGCAACATAAAAGTGACTGAGGCGCTACATAAACTAACTCAACCATAAACCCTAAGTTAGGTTCAGCGACAACATTATGTATTATCCGGCTACTATAGAAACTATCTCACCCTTTACATATTATATAACCCAACCACGATATAAATCATGTTTCAGCCAAAACTTAAATCAAACTCAGACGCAAGAGAATCGAACTCAGTCCCAACAAAAATCCAACTCAGTCTTAATATAAATCAAACACAGTCGCCACTTACCGAAGAATATGACGAAGATGATGGCGATTTCAGAGAAATGGCTTACTAACTAGAGTGTTTCAAAGATTTTCGGAGAAGATGACGATTTTCGGAGAAGATGATGATTTTCGGAGAAGATGACGATATCAGAGAAATGACTTACTAGAGTGGCGTGTAGAGTGTTTTTACCGAGAAATAATTAATGGCGTGTATTGTTAACCAGATTAAACTCGAGCATGTATTGAATATATAAATCAGCCACATTGTACATGTGACATACAGTTTAGTGACGTGGACTTGTCAATTACAACTAACACAACTAACGTATGTAACGTAACCTAGCTGTTAGTGACATGAATTTCTTAATTAAATATAAGTGAATGTGTCTTTTGTAATTTAATAGGGTGCGATAAATATTCTAATAATTTTTGAAAGATGTATGTTAATCTAATAATATTTTAACTTTTCTGTACTATTCTAATCATTTTTTTATTTCATGTAAAATCAAACACAAAGAGTGTGACACACCTGCGCCTTTTCTTAGACCGTGAGGAGATTTGTCGAATACAGCTTTGGTAATTAGCCTCAAAGCAGATGTCATAGCCCCGGCTATGCCTAGTCCCGTGACGAATGACTTGAGAAACATTTTAAATCTTAATTATAACAATACAATTATGAATTGAATTTCTTTGGTGTTATCAAATTTTATCTAAAAGAAAACCTGAATCAAATCGGGCACATGAAGGATAACTCTCCGATCATGGCACCTTCTACAAGAGCATTTCCTATCCCAAAACATGCAACAATCGAGCATAACAAAATGTATGCTGATAAATTTCCTTCTCCTTTGGTGGCCAAGTCTAACTACTTACCAAAATAAGGGAAAATAAATTACATATGTCAAAATTATCGTGGCAACATATATACAATTCAATTAAGGCATGTCATATGGAAAATTTACTCACAATAATCAAATGAAGAGTACCGATGAAGAAAAATATCATATAGCCGATCATAATCCGGTTTTGGTTTTTGTTGGTTTTCCCCATGAAAACC